>JAASFV010000344.1:0-25554 GCA_023334015.1 Globisporangium paddicum
CTCGCCTCCTTGCAACACGCAGCGTCACCAAACTCGTCCCCCTCGAGATCATCCGCAGCATCTTCGGACACACGCACTGACTTGCCACCCCCAGCACTGTGACACATTGTACAATAAGCTAGATAGTAGTGTCAAATGGCAATTGAGAACAGAAGGCTAAATTGTCAATCGAGCCGTTTCCAAAGAAAAAAAAAGATCTTGGTGTGTGTACAACGGTTCCGTGTCTACGAACCCATGAACAGCCACACCCCACAGACATATTCTGCAAATTTATACGAAGTGCCCAGCGCACACTGGATATTTGTATGCATTCAGTCACTCATCGTGCTGTAGGTATTGTTGCTTTCATTATCATCAGTCTTCTTGCGGCTGACTTTCTACTTATCTGTCTATTTATATTATTATTTATAAATTGCGGAAGCAGTCACAGAGCCTGCAGCGCGACTGCGGACTCTGGACGAGCCAAGACGAGTCCAGCTTCTCATCGATGAGTCCCGCGCTCTCGAGAGAGGCAGCCAAGTCAGCGCCCTCCGCGCTGCCGGCGTCGAGGTGAAGTTCAGCAGCGCGACCATGCATAACAAGTTTGTCACCCAATTACGAAGAAGGGCAACATTTCGACAGTTTTGGTCATTTTGGACGTTGCCAACAATGACCATTTCGTTTAAATTCGTCTAAAATTTAATAACCCAGGAAGTTTCACTACTATTTCGCTCTTACAACCAACACGTGGAGAGTTCACGAAATTCGTCGTAACTTCAGTGTAGGCGCTATGTACGCCGGAGATCGACACTGAAATCAGCGACAGGAAATACCAGGCTGAAGGCTGCGCTGGTGAGTGCGGCAGCGTCAGGTTCTGCGAGAAGTCCAATAGTGAGCACGTGACGGTTGCTCGTTTTATCGTTCTTGTCACGCTGGTACTGAAATCTACACACATCAGTACACAACTATCGTTAGCAATTAATTAAGTTTGAGTTCAAAATGATCGTGATTGACATACCTTATTTGCTTCGCCGCTTCAACATGCCCGCCATACTCGCGGCCAAGCACTTCGTCGTCTTGCGCGCTTGCGATTTGAGGCACTTGATGCTTGGATATGGAGGAAATGTCGCACACGTTGTCTCGACGGGAGCGGATTCTGATGAGCAGGCAGTCCTCACCCGCAACCCTCACGAACGTGCTGAGCGACAGGTGAAAACTTGGCATCGCTCTTCTCCTCGTTCTGCTCCACCTCACCACGAGCACGCTGCTGAGATGGCGCATACAGCTCAGGGCAGATCGTCTTGTGGTACACTAGATGCTGGCAGTGCAGCTGCTCCCACGTGCACGCAGCGGGCAGCATTGTGTACTGCTCCGTGTCGTACTTCACGAAGACTATGCCGTCTTTCAGTTCACGGCGACGATGTCGAAGGGGCGTGACTTCTTCAACAGAATTCGCGAACCCAACAAGCCAATCTGTTAGCGTCTCTCTGTCAACTCGCCCAGCGTTCGCGCTGTCGCCATTCGTGTGAGACTCGACAAAAAACTCGTTCTTGTTCACTCGGCGGCGATACCTACATACTAGTAAATGGTAGTTAAAAGACTGACCATAGCGCCCATTACGGATTTCATGAGCGTATCTCGTGAGCGTGACGTCACCAACGCCGTAGCAGAAAGCGAAGGCCGCTCGGCTGACTGCCCCAACCACTGGCACGATGTAGTCGAAGCACTGCCGCTCTCCTTTTGAGCGCTTCCGTTTCCCCGTACTTACCATTCCGCACACAGAGAGCATAGACAGGAGGCTCGCTTTCACCTCGTTCTTCAACATGTGATCACGTGAGAGGAGAAATGACGCCAAGAGAGATTCCCTCCCTTTCAAACAGTGCGCGCGGCAGCATTGCTGGTCGACGAGGGCCAGCACACGCGTGCGCCCTTTGGCACTGATCGCCATTCACGCATCCTCATGTGCGCTTGCTGTGGAGTCGTCTTCGGACTCGTACTCGTACGGGGACTCCTTGCTGCTGCTCATCATGCGTGGTTGCAAAACTTTGAGAGGCTTTTTCTAAAAAAAAACTTAAATGGTTTGTTTTAATGGGTCTCATATATTGAACACAGACACCCAAATCCAAAATGAAGAGCTCCATGATGAGCTCACTGCTGCATCACCAAGTGCGTCGCGCCTCCGCCGCTGGCAGCGCACGGGCGATCAGCACGCGTGTGGCAGGCATCGGTAACAACGTGTTCGCGGAGATCTCGCTGCTGGCGGCCCAGCACGGTGCCGTGAACCTCGGCCAGGGCTTCCCGTCCTTCCAGACCCCCGCGTACGCTTGCTTGTGCCTGTTGTGCTGCTGCTGTGGATCCTAATGGCCGGGTTGTATGAGAAGCACTCATGTGCTGAACTACCTGTGTATATTGGTTGTTCATATGTGTGTGCAGCTTCGTGAAGCAGGCGGCTATCGACGCGATCAACGCGGACCACAACCAGTACACGCGGCCGGGCGGCCAGGTGGAGTACGTCAAAGTGCTCGCGGACATGTACTCGCCGCTCTTCGGCCGGGCACTGGATCCCATGACCAACATCGTGACCTTCAACGGCGCACAGGAGGGCATCGCTGCGATCATGGCCGCGCTCTTGGAGCCCGTACGATGTGCTTTTGTTTTCTATCACCAGCACCAAGCGCTGTTATTAATTTTATTGATCTATTTTATCTGTAGGGCGACGAGGTGGTGACGTTCGAGCCATACTTTGATGCGTACAAGACTGTGTCGACGCTGCTGGGCATCACGACCGTGGGCATCCCGCTCGAGCTCTCGCCCGAGAAGCAGAGCGTGTTCCAGAGCAGCAGCACAAGCTCTTCGTCGTTCTCGTCGCGCGACTTTGGCATCGACCTCGACAGACTCGACGCGCTCATCACGAGCAAGACCAAGATGCTCGTGCTCAATACGCCGCACAACCCGACGGGGAAAGTCTTCAGCAAGCACGAGCTGGAGCAGATCGCGCGTGTGCTGCGTAAGCACCCGCACGTGGTCGTCCTCTCGGACGAGGTCTACGAGTTCATGACCTACGACGGGCTCATCCACGAGCGCATCGGCTCTTTCCCGGGCATGTTCGACCGCACCATCTCGCTCTTCAGCGCTGGCAAGACCTTCTCGTGCACGGGCTGGCGCGTAGGCTACGCGGTCGCGCCGGCGCACCTCACGGGCGCGATTACCAAGGCGCACAGCACGGTGCCGTTCTGCGGCACGACGCCCCTGGAGGTGGCCATGGCATCGTGCTTCAAACAGGCGCAGACGAACGGCTACCTGGACGAGCTCAAGGCGACGCTCGAGGTTCTGGGGAATCGCTAAGGGTTGATGGCTTCTATCGAGGATGGTAGTACTAACTGAGCTTCTGGTTGTCTCCACAGGCCAAGAGAGACCGACTTGTCGGTGCGCTGAGCGATGCCAACTGGCGCCCGATCGTGCCGGAGGGCGGGTACTTTGTGTGCTGCGACGTGACACACCTGCCAATTTTCCAGGAGTTTGCGGACATTGAGATCACGTCGGAACTGCCCAAGCCGGTACGTGGTTCAGTAGCTCTTAAGAGCGCTTCTGTTGATCATACTGAACCTGTTGCTCTCTCTCTCTTTCTCTCTCTCTCTGCACCACTCACCAGCAATATCCGGACTACCAGTTCGCGTACAAGCTCTGCAGGGAGCACAAGCTTGCGATCATCCCGACGTCGCCCTTCTTCTCGCGTCACGAGCACCAGCTGGCGCCTGGCGTCGTGCGTCTCGCGTTCTGCAAGGACGACAAGACGCTCGACGACGCCATCCGCGTCATCTCGTCCCTCAAGACGTGAGCCAGAAGCCTAGACCCTGTCACCATCACTGCCCAGGCCTTGAACTCCGTAGACGGCTTCTAAGTCCCATGGACGAGAATGTGATCTTGAATTTGCTTGGCCGTCGCCTCGGAGATCCATGGTAGCATGCGCTTCCAGTGCATCTGGTTGAATTTTTTCACAGGCATCTGCACTACCGAGAAATTCTGGAACCGGAAGCTCAGTGACACTGCGCTGCCCAGCGACAGGCACGGGATCGACCGAAAGTACGCGAACCTCAGCAAGAACTTGGCGTCAACGCCGTTGTCTCTGGCCTCTCGAACGACTTCAGCATTCACACCAGATGGCAGCAGCAAACTGAAGCCGGCGTCCTTCTCCTGTCTGCAAAACATGAATGACAAGCACGGCAATGCCATTAACCACCAGCAAGACAGGTCGTCAAATAAGTACAGATAAACGTACTTTGCAGTCTCGAAAAGGTGGCGGCAGAGCTGCTCGTCGTTCGCTCGAACGACCACTTCCACGTTGGCGCTGTTGCTCGCAGTTATCTGGCGCAACAGACGCTGAAGGTTTGGGTTCTTCTGCAACGCAGCAGGGTCGCCGATTTGAATCGTGACCATGACCTTCTTGAAGATGCTCAGACACGTTTGGACTCTCGGGTGGCTGGCCAAGAGTTGTTCGTTTCCAGGTCGCTGCTGTCGCTCGAAAGCAGCGAAATCTTGTAGCGACAACACGATCACAGCGAGCCGAACGCTCACGAGGACATCGGCTTCCAGTGAGTCCTCGATTTCCACAGCACACTCCAGCGGCCGTGAGGAGATAAGACGTGGGAACAGCTGCGACTGGGAAAAGTCCGAGTTGACGTGGACCACGACGGTAGGAATGTGGCGAACTGGTGAAGGCGGTGGTGGTGCTACTGGCATTGGCTGATGCTGTCTGTGCTGCTGCGACTCTCGAACGTCGTCTGTCAGGTCGATCATCACGCTGGAGGGTTCTTCTTGAATGGGCTCCGCAATGAAAGAGACCGGGAAGAGACTGAAAGACGGAGCTTCGGGCACTGCATTGTCCTGGGACGGAAGAGCCACTGCAGCTGACGATTTCGACTCGTCATTCCAAGTCGCTCGCATTTGCGTTGATTCTTGCACTGGTCCAGGTGTCATGCGTGAGATCGGCTGACCGTAAGCAGCAGCAGGACTAGGAGCAGGAGTTGGCATCTGCGGCGGAGGCTGGCCAGCGTTTCTAGAATCCTTAGACGCCACTGGGTTTGCCAGTGCCATCTTCAGCTGTCGCTCTCGCAATTTCTCAAGCGCCTTCAGCCGATTCGCCTCGATGCGTTGCTGGAGCGTTCGATCTTCGTCAAAACTTGGCTCTGGTGGGTTGGAAATTGGGACTTGAGGCTGGCGCTGTGGTGTTGAGACCACAGACTTTGGAGTCACTACTGGCGCAAGTTTTGGTCGCACTGTTGATGACAGGAGACTGAAGCTCGGCGGCTCCACCGCACTGCCCTCAAAGTCGTCGTCATTGTCGTCATTCAGAGTGTACTGCAGCTTCTTGGACTCGATGCCCGTGATGCAGCCAGCAGCAGACTGACTTTGCTTTTTGCGAGCGCTTGCAGATGGTGTCACCTGAGTGCTGCCGGCACCACCACCACTCCGACGCTCAAGTGACTCTTGATCATCTCGTGACCTGACTGATTGCGGCGAGAACAAGGACGAAGACGAGGGCGATACCCCCGAAGGAGGCAGCGCTGGATTCTTGAGCTCTTGCAGACACGCGTTGATGATGCCGTTCTGCGGCAACGCGCCAAAGTCCCGATGTCCGCGCCGCATGAACGCGGGCATCACATCCTGCGACTCGAGCAGCGATCGAGCGTAGATCGCGCGCATGTCTCCAGGTGATGACCGCTTGCGTCTCTTCTTCCCATCGCCACCATTGTCTTTGCTCGCAGAGTATGGCGGGGACGCAGGCGAGTAGATCAGCTGCGACGAGTCGTTGATGAAGGAGTCCTCGAGCTCGTTGGCTTCGTCGTCGTCCATGTCGTCATCGTCGTCATCGTCGTCGTCACCTCCGTCGCCGTGCACCTCAACGTCGTACTCGATGAACATGTGTGCCATCTCCGCCGCTTGCCTCTTCTTCCCTTCGCTGTACTGCTGCAAGCGCTTGACGCGCTTCCCCCAGGATGAGCGTCTCTCAGCTGAACCAACTGAACCTGTTGCTGGTACCAATGTCGCCGGACTCTGAGACTGCGACGCTTCGTACTTGCGCTTCAGGCGACGGAACTTGCCGAATTTCTTCGCAGAGTCCTGATCCGCTGGGGAAAAGAGCAATGCGCTTGGAGACGCAGCATTTCTTGGGGGATTTACCACAGTGGACCTCACTGGCGTTCGCTGCAGCGGCGCGGCTGCTGGCTTTGATGAACTCTGTTGTCCTACGGCTCCATTCTTTTTCCGCTTGTGCAGTGGACAGTATGCCAAAAAGAGCGTCTCACCACCGTTCTTCTGTTCCTCCTGGACGAGTTTGCACTGCGCAAAGCACGCGCAGCTGACGTGGAAGGCGTCCATACAGCGCTTGTACGCGCACTGAATGATGCCGCGACCTTTGCGCGAGTGGCACAAGCTGCACTCCAGCGTGTTGCGGTCCGGATCAAGATTCTTCAGCGAGCCCAGCGTCAGCATGTCGCGATCTTGCACCAACTGGAGCTCGGGCAGCCACATGAAGCATTGCACGTGAGCCCAGCGTCCACAAAGCGTCCTCTTAAGAGCGCCGCCACGAAGAGGACACAAATCACAGCCTGGAGGCGTACTGTTCTGCGCTCTTCCTTCCATCACCGCACAGCTGTCACAGAACCAATTTCCACTGGGCAGTGAGGCAATCCCGTAGCAGAACTGGTGCACGCCCAGGTCGCATCCGTCGCAGTACACAATCGGATCGTCTTCGTACGACTCAACCTCCGTACATACGGAGCAGCAGTCGCTCTGCGTCGCGAGGCGCTGCGTCGATTGGATATTTCTCTTCTGCAGCGGACTTTCTCGGCTCTCAAGTGCCTTGAAAGCTGTTTTCTGCTTCTTCTTTGCCGGCGTTGCTGCCTGGGCGTGCGGGACGAATTGCACTTCTGTGTCCAGGTCATCAAAGTCATCGATATCAAGCACAACGAGAGCAGGCTTCGCAGGAGCTGGTGCAAAGAGCTCAGTGTTGAGGTTTGAAAGGGCTGGTACGGGGTTTGCTCGAACTGTTGATGCTGATGTGGACAACAGAGGCAGGTCCACCGCATGAGCTGATGCAGCACGAGTGATGGGGACCCCATCGTCTGCAAGGGAGTGCACCGTCTTCTTCAGAGCTAGAGACCTCTTTGGCTTGCTCACCTCTTTTACCACCGACTCCTCGGTCACCATGGCGACATCCTCACGTCCATGGTCGATAGAGAGTTCAGGCAGCAGTGTGAACACTGGTTCATCCTTTGGAGATAGCTCTGGCGACGGAGACCTGGCTGTGGGAGCAGCAGCGAGAGGAAAAGTGTCCAAAGGCGGCTCTGGGACACAGTTTCCGTTTACATTCGACGCCTTGATGACGGTCCCGAAGTCCAGTCGCCGGGTGATTCGCGTGATCCTCGGAAAGCACGGGAGCACGGGCGGTGCCTTTGTGGACTGGCTCGCTGTATCCTGCGTGGAATGGCGAGCGTCGGGGCCAGGAGAGCACGGCTCTTCAGTCGAAGCTGCCTGTGACTCAGCAATCAGATCCCGCAGTCGCTGAAGCAGCTGTTCGCCTCGTTCAAACTCCTTCGCACCAACAGCACTCTCCTTGGTAGTCTGGTCATATGATCCGCCTCGCTTCCCTTTCTCCTTTTTGTTGGTCTTTGCAGGTGGAGACGACAGCGCTGGATGTGCTGATTTCCTGACAGGCGATCGTCCAGCCGCTGTTGCTACTTTCGCCGGTGACTTCTTCTCTTGGCGAGCTGAAACGACAGCAGCTCGCTTGGGACTTGCTTCTGCTACTAGCGCTGGCGTAGTTGTCGGTCTCTGGGGCGATGGAGCCTGGGCTGCGGGAGTTGGCAGTGGCTGTACCACCGGCGGCTGCACTGGCGTAGGCTGCTTCTTCTCGCTCAAGTGCCCTTCTCCATTCACTTTTGCTGGCGAGATTACATCGTTCCAATCGGGGCTGAAGTAGATCTCCTGCGAGCCAAACGTGTCGTCACCAGTCTTCGCAGTCATGTAAACTTCCTCCGCCGCTGAGAACGATAAAGCCGTTGCGTCAAAGCAGTGATCTCGCTGTGCGTCGGTCTGCGTGTGGTCGCTCCCCAGTCTCTGTTTCGAACTCGCTACGACAACTGACTTGTGTGGCGAATCGCCATCTGAGCACTCGCTGGCGTCGCCACCACCAACTTCGACAATCTCTTCATCTCTCTCCACTACTCCGTGGATGTTGCGCACTAGCTGCCGCAAGACAGCAGACCGTGTCGAATGGCCAACCTGGAACGTATCGCTCTCTATGCGCTCTTTTTCTCGCAGACTCACTGTCCTCCGTCTCAGCAAGTGCCTCGGTCGCGCAACAACAGGGAAAATCAGATTCCGAGGGCGGAACCGCAGGTCGGACGGGAAGTACTTGGCTGCGCCGATTGATCTTTCGATGTCATTCAGCTGCCACCGCCGCCTCGTGCTCTCTTCGCCGTTCTCATTCTGTCGCTGCCGTGCCGCCTGACCAGGCACCCGCTGTTTGCCGCCAACCTGTGACGCGTGGAACTCGGGGATGAGCATCTCTAGCTTGCTCAGCTCCGGTTGAATGCCGTTGGGGATCATGCGCGGACACTTGGAGTAGATGAACTTGCTCTTGAACGTCGTCATGGCGCGTGCGACCGTCTTCGCAGATGCCACACTGCGCGCGAGCTTCTTCTCCTCGTCACCCTCGGTCACGAGAATAATCACTTTGCCCACACGCTTGCGGCCCGTTCTCCCCATGCGCTGGATCATGCGCACGGGCGATGTGAGCGCGTCGAAGGACACGATGAGGTCGACTTCGCCAATGTCCAGCCCTTCTTCGGCGATGCACGTGGCCACGAGCACGTTGAACTCGCCGTCGCGGAACTTTTTGACGATCTCCTGCTGCATCTTCTGTGTCTGGCCTTTACTCTCCTTGGCCTTGCCCGATGCGCCTTGGCCGACAAACGCCTGCACTTTGAGCAGCGGCGCCATCTGCTCCAGCAGCCCCACGATCTCTGTCACACTCGTGCGGTACTGCGTGAACACGATCGCGCGCGTGTTCGAGTTGCCCGTCGAGTGGCGCTGGAAGTGCTCATGGAGCACCTCACGGAGCTTGAGCAGCTTCGGGTGGCTCGACGACGATGCCCCATTTTTAGACTTGCTCGAATAGTCCGTTCCGAGTGCGTTGAGACTGAGCACAAGACTGTGGAACTCGGCCGACTGGAGCATCTCCTTCTTGGACCACGACAGGCGGCTGCCGGCCTCGCGCTCCTCAATCCAGCCGTTCACGTACTCTTGGAAACTGCTGAGACCGTGCACTGTGAGCAGGTCCTTGGCGTGCAGCAGACTCACGAGAAGCGCGAGGTCGCTCTCGGCTGCGCGGTTGGCGTTGTAGTTGGGACTCTTGCGGAAGTTCTCGCGCATCTGCAGCACGTACCAGCGGCTAAGCTTCTCCGGGTCGCGGTGCTGGATAATGTTGCCACTCACGAGCCGGTGCACAAGCCGCTGGAAGACCGAGAGGAATATGTCCTTGACCTCCGTGATCTGCGACGACAGCGTACACTTGATCACCTCCTCCTGGCGCGCATGCGTGTACTTCTTCACGTCCCCATCGTCGGCCGAGCGGCTCTCGATGTGCGAGATGCAAAGGTTCTTAATCACGTCCTGGATGATCTCGAACTTGGCGCCCGGTGTGGCCGAGAGCGCGAGCACGCGGAAGAATGGCGTGCGCTTCGCGACCTCCTGGATCACGCAGCAGTACGCGTAGTTGCCCGTCGCGCGGTGTGCCTCGTCGACCACGAGGCAGACGAAGCGCTCGGCCTCGCAGATGCCGTGGCGCAGGTCGTTCTGCATGCTCTGCGGCGTGCAGAAGAAGACGCGCTTCTGGCGCCAGAGCACCTTGCGCGTGGCCGGCGGCACGTTGCCCTGGAGCTCGGCCGTGTCGGCGAGCGGGATGCCCATGATCTCGTGGCAGGCCTTGATTTGCTGCGCCACGAGCGGCTTGGTGGGCGCCATGAACACGATCTTGCCCTGCGGGAACCACTTGTAGAAGTTGTACATGACCACGGACGCGATGAGTGTCTTGCCCAGGCCCGTGGGTAGCGACACCAATGTGTTGTGGTACAGCGCTTTCTCCGAGATCGTGAGTTGGTACTCGCGGATCGGGTAGTTGGTCGGGTACACGAAGTGCTGCGCGGCTTCAAAGTCGATCTCCGGGAAACGTGACCGGTTAAGCACGTCCAGGTATCGCGTCTTGGCCTGCGCGTCCTCGCCCGAGCGGCGCTGCAGCGTCGCGTACGCGATGGGCCACGCGACCGCGTTCACGGCCTCGGGGTCATCCATGTCGTCCACGTCGGCGTCGATTGCGGTCATGACTGAATCTCTCGTTAGGGCTTGCTGGTGCTGCTGTGGTGGACGAGAAGCGACTGTGAGCGAGCGGTTTGCAACGGGAAATGCGGTTCGTGGCTGCTGCCAGAATTTCCCAGAAGGAGGCACGGGCACTGGCTGTAGACTGGTTGCTGGGGCCATTCCTGCTGTCGCTGGGCGGTGCACTGGGGCCGCGAAAGGCAGCGTCGCTTGCACCGTCTTTCTCGCTGATACCTGAGTCGCTGGCGTTGCGCTTGCATACACACTACCACCAGCACCACCAGCAACTCTACTAGCAGTCATCGCATGAGCTGCATTCACATGGCCTGGTCCTGCAGCAGCCGGGTGGAACGCCTGGCCTTTCGGCGTGCTGCAGACTTGACACGTGATGCGCGAGGCCGCGTTGAGCAGCGTGCAGGACTGGCACGCCCACTGCACCGCATCCACGTGTCGCTGCTGAGCTGCCTGTCGCTCAGCGGTCGCCTGCAGATGCAGCGACTCGAGGTCGTCGATCCTGGAGAGCAGCTCGTCGTCCCACTCGTCCTCCATGCTGCCGCATTTCTCGCTCTGTTGCCAATATTGCTGTCTGTCTAAGGAATTCCCACATTTCAGCCAATGAAAACAGTTCCCGCCAAATTCCACCCAATCACATGACAGAACCAAAATATCATTTCGTACTTAACGGAACTCTTCGATCGACTTGTGAAACACCCCCTCGCAATCATAATACGAATCCAAGAGCTACGATGGCGCGCTCCTCGTCATCCGTGCACGACGGCGGCGTGCTCTGCCGCTACTTCTTCCAGAGCACCATGGCGGAGGACGACGTGCAGGCGTCACCTCTAGAGCAGTACACGTCATCGCTGCTGCTCTCGAGCGAGCCGACGCTGGACGAGCTGCGCCGAAAGTTCCCATTTGAGGGCGCGTACCACTTCCGGCTGCAGCACCCGCTGCAGGCACCCAATGGCAAGCTCTCGTCCTATTGCTGGCTCGACCTGACTGAGCCCAACCACGTGTTGCCGGTCATGAAGAACCCGCACGCCGAGGTGCGCGTCAAGGTGCTGCAGCTCTCGCACGAGTCCGTGACGGATGCCAGTAGAGACTGCCAAGTGGACGTGCCGGAAGACCGTCAGTTCGACGCATACTTCCGGTCGCAGCAGCAGCAGAAGAGCCACGTGAACGACAACTACGGCACCCACCAGCAGCCGCCGCACCAGCACCATCAGCAGGATGTCTCGAGTGTGCTCTCCGGCGTCAAGAAGGCCCTCGCGTCCAAGATGAAGCAGTCTGCGATGGCGCAGTCGCTCCAGAAGAAGTCGGCCAAGATGTGGGACAAGGTCGTGTCTGGTGGACACTCTGGCGCGTCCGGCAATGCACCGCCCACGGCTGCAGCGCTGGCGCAGCTGGCCAAGCTCATCGGCGCCCTGAAGGCCCCGCTGCACGAGAGCAATCGGGACCACGTGGACTTTCTCAACCGGCTCTGGATCTCGTGCTTCGACGGTCAGCCGTTTACGCTCCGCGGCGGCGCGTGGGACCGCCTGGGCCTGAGCTACGGCGACCCGCTCCGCGAGCTTCAGTTCGTGCTGCCGCTGCACTGCCTCGTGTTCTTCCACGAGGTGCATCGCAGCGTGGCGCTGCCGATGCTGAGCGACCAGGCGACGGCCAACCCAAGTTTGTCATATCCTTACGCGCTCGTGGGCGCACAGGTGGCGTTTCTGGTGGCCGAGCTACTGCAGCTCAAGGACGGCGCGTGCCTGGGCTCGGAGCGGCCGTTCTGGCGACTCTTTGAGGACCCGCTCGCCTTCTTCGAGCTCTTCAGCGTTGCGTTCCGCGCGTTCGACCAGTCGTGGCGCCTGAACGCGACCAAGTCGAGTGAGATGGGCTTCCACTTGGACTATGCGGCCGCATTCTCGCAGGAGCTGCTGCGACGGAGCCCCGAGAGCGTGGCTGCGCTTGTCGAGACCGCGTACCAGATGCAGAACTGGTGAGCGACTGAGCTAGTGACAGTTCACACAGCAGACCCTATTATATTTCTTCACACAAAGCCAACCAATCAATCAATCATCATGCTAGTGTCTCTCCCTGTCCCTACGCGAAAGTGTCCACATGAGAAGTGGGCAATGTTGTTGTATAGACAGCGAGACGGATAATGTCCTCCACAGTTGGACGTTCCGTGGTGGACACTTCCAACAGGTCTGCTGATAGAGGACTTTGCACGTTGCTGCCGCTCTTGATAAGCCTCGCGACGACCTCGCAGCGTTTCTCCTCACTGTCCATCTGCGCGAAGAGTTCACTTGCGCGGACCGTGTCGCCCTAGAACAGGCAGTCGATTAGGTTAGTTGGCTAGTAACAAACATATTCACAAAATGGACAGCAGCCCATTAAACAAGACGCACCAGCGAGGTCTTTGAGAGCGCGCGGGCTAGCGTCGCCTCCAAATGGCGAAATACGAAGATCACGCCCGACGTACTGATGGCCACGAGCAAGCGCTCGCTCTCGCCCAGGGTCTCAAACACGTCCGCTGCAAATGCACGCATGCGAGTTGTTAGAAACGACTTTCCACTCCCCACTGCACGACATACAGCGAGACAAATGCTCACCACAGAACATGAAGGACGCAGGATAGAGGATGCGGAAGTGGACGATCGCATCGGCGTCTGTTGCGACGAAGATGCGACCGCTCCACGTGCAGGCGACCAGCTGATAGCAGCGATACGTTGGTCGTGAATAGAATGAGTGAGCTGCCCACATGAGCCAGACACACAGTAGCATACAGTACCTACCGCGTCACAAGGTAGGGCGTCTGGTGCTGAAGATGACGCAATGCTCAGTTTGTCCAGCGCCACGATAGCCTCCGATAGCTTTACAGAATAGCAACAAGTGAGCATTGGAGTAACCAGATATGATAGATTATAAAAGCCATAAAACTCACCTGCGTGCCCCACTGCTTCTCGTGGTTGACCGCACTGAAGACCGAGAGCGCGCCTGACAGCGACGCCATCGCCAGACTGGGAGAGCTCTCATCGCCACCGCTTTGCCGCACGCCATCCACGATGAACGCGGCCTCGTCGTCCAACTCCGCAGAGTAATGCGGGCCTCTCCAGACCTGCACAGTCCGCTTCTTCTGCAGATCGTCAGCGGTTCCGAGCGTCGCGACTTGGAAGAGCTCGCCTGAGGTGCAGCGCACCACCAGTTGACTGCTGCCACCAGCCGAGGCCGACATCGTTGTGAGATGCTGGAACGACTCGATCTCGCGCTTGATCTCAAACTTTTCGAGCTGCTTGTACCCACCGAGCTGTCCAAGCGAGAAAGAAAGAGGCACATATTCGCGTCACTAACCAAGGCACCAATTTCTCATACATATTGCCAGTTGCAAGCAAACGCACCGCGTTCGAGTCGGCGCGGTAGATGTAGAGCCCGCCGTCGCGTGTGCCGACCACAAGGTCGCCGTCCAGTACCGCCAGGTCACACACATTGAGCGACACACGCTGCATGTTATCAGGTGTCATAGGACATTAGCCAAACACGCCCACAGTAAAAGTCCTATAGCGTGCGATCTACGCGTACAAATTCAGAGGACGGCCGGAACTCGTCGCCGCTCTCCGTGACCACGAAGCACGCGCCTTCCGCCGTCGCCACGAACACGCGCGCCTACATGTCCATTACGTTAGCACCTGGCCATTATGAACAGCTAACGCATGGCGAAGTACTCACGTCGTTCGCAGAGGCCGCGTCGATGCAGATGGACGTGACGGAGCCATCGACCGTGCAGCTCCGCCACCTCACCAAGCGGTCCGCCTTGAGCTGCCAGCACCATAGATATGTTAGGTACGTACACACACACACGCACGTAGCCTACTGCCCAACACACCTTGTAGATCGCGATATCGCCTGTGACGGAGCCGAAGATGAGCTCAGTCGCGTCGTCGCCGTCGACGTCGCCGATCGCGTGCGCGTTCGGGAGAATTTTCCCATCGAGCTGCGTCACGAACGTCGGGACGATTTCCAGCTGCACGTACACAAGACACACGCACTCGCATTAGAAGCCACCATCCACGCCCATGAAGCACCTGTTCTCATGCGCGAACCTGTCGCATGGTGGATTTGGTCGCGATTGACTTGCGCAATCTGAATTTACTCTGTTGGGCTGGGCACATCACAGGAGATGTATCCGATCGGATATAAAAGGGTATAGGATTACATCGTAAATTTGAGCTTATACATGAAGAAACCATATAACGGATAACCAAGGGTATTCGTTTATACGTTTCTGAAGGCAAGATACACTTTGGCCTGGCACCCTTTTGCTCGTCATTTCCGAATTTGCGCACCGGCACGCAGACGACAATGCTGCTCCAGACCCAATTGCGCGCGTCCACGCTTCAGCGCTTCGCCACCAGAGCTGCTGGCCACCGAAGTAGAGCTGCTGTCACGTCGCCTCTGCGCTTCAGCGCCGCTCGTGCGGTCTGCGCGCAGTCCTCACTGCTCAGCACCAGCACGAGTGACCATGCGGCGCACTTCTCGTCAGCTGCACGCGAGCGCTTCGCGTCGTCGTACGCGCGCCAGAAGCTCAGCGAGGGCGACGCCGCTGCAGAGAAGCAGCCGGCGCTTAACGTCAGTCGCATCGCGGTGATTGGCGGCGGCAACATGGCCGAGGCGATCATCACGGGCGTGCTCTCGCAGGAGCTGCTCCCGAGAGAGAAGCTCATCGTCTCGGACCCAAACCCAGGTGTGTATTGCAATGTCAGCTCGTGTGTGTATGGCGTTCTATACTAACTGTGTGATCTTGTGTAGACATCCGCAAGAAGTATCAGGGCAGAGACATCCTGACGAGCGACCGCAACGTCTCGGCTGTGAAGGACGCCGACGTGATCATTGTGGCGGTCAAGCCGCAAGTGCTGGATGATGCAAGTGTTGCTATACGGTCGCTGAAGCTGCCTAGTACAGGGTTCTGACGGTTATGTTCGTTCTTGGCCACACAGGTGATGGAGAGCTTTAAGGACGCGATGTCCCCGAACGCGCTCGTGATCTCCGTTGTCGCGGGCGCCACCATGGACGGTAAAGAGACACAGCAATGAGCACATGAGGGGCTTTATGAGGTACTAATAAAGCCTTACTATGCTATTGCCTTCACAGGGATGCAGGAGGTGCTTGGCCAGAACGCGCGCATCATCCGGACGATGCCCAACACGCCGGCGATGATCGGCGAAGGCATGACGGTCTGGTCCCAGACGTCCGAGGTCACGGAGGAGCAACACGAACTCGTATGTGGAAGAACTACTGGATTACTTAATTAGTGTGTATGTAAGCTAACCATTACGCTCTGTTCCCTTAGACGAAGCGAATCCTTGGCGCGTTCGGCATCGAAGTGTTTGTCGACGACGAGAGCGCGTTGGACATGGCGACGGCGCTGTCCGGCTCTGGCCCTGGTAAGTTCACTTTCTCGCTGTCAGTACAACCGCATTGACACGCTGACGCTCACATACCCTTGTCGGGATAGCGTACTTCTTCCTGGTTGCGGAAGCCATGATCGACACGGGCGTGCACATGGGCTTCTCGCGCGCCGTCGCGACCAAGCTCGTGCAGCAGACGATGCTCGGCTCGGCGCTCTACATGCAGGCGTCAGACGTGCACCCCGTGGTGCTGCGCAACAACATCACGTCGCCCGGCGGCACCACGGCCGCAGCCATGTACCGCGCCGAGAAGAACGGCTTCCGCGCCGTCATCTCCGACTCGATCTGGGCCGCCTACGAGCGCTGTGTAGAGCTTGGCTCGCCCACGCCCGTGCAGCGCAAGCGTCCGCGCTCGTAGACATCCTAGTGTCCATAGAGACAGTCTATGAACACCAATACAGACACGTACACAACCAAGAGCTTCATTAGATCGTGTCGCTTGGTCACGAATCCCATTCTTCTCTACTTTACCTATACAATTTCATAAAGAAACACACTATTCTATTTGGTAGGTTTGTTTCCTTTCCTTTCCTTTATCTTGATATTTGTATGGGTGGCCATCAAGAGGCGTCCTGTATGTGACAAAAAAGGAAAAGCTCTTCCCGCCATTTCCGCATTCGCGTAGCTCTCCGCACCCGTCGCCCTCGTCTTCGCGCGCGTGTGTGCTGCTATCCACACACCCTCTCTCCCCCTCTCTTGTCAGCACACGCGACACGATGAGTCGCCGCTCTGCCTCGCCGCGTCGCCGCAGCGCCAGTCGCAGCCCCAGCACGAGCCGCCGCAGCCGCAGTCCAAGTGCGAGTCGCCGCGAGCGGTCGCGCTCCCGCTCTGCGTCCGTCAAGCGCCGCTCGCGCTCGCCATCTCGTTCACGCGAGCGAGACCGCGCCACCAGTGGTGGACGACAGCAGGGCGGTCGCAGCCGCAGTCGGGAGCGTAACGACACGCGCCGAGAGCGCTCGCGGTCGCGTGAACGAGGCGGTCGTGGTGGTGGTGGCGGAGGTGTCGGACGTTACGGTGGCAACAGAGAACGGGGCGGAGGAGGCGCGCGCCCGCAGCCACAGAGTCTGCTCGTGCGCAATCTGGGCCCGGATACGACACCAGATAGCCTGCGACGTGCGTTTTCCAGGCAATCGGGCGACATCCTCGACGTGTACTTGCCCAAGGACTACTCGACGAACCAGCCGCGGGGCTTTGCCTTTATCGAGTACGTTTCACTGTCTTGGATGTTTGTGCATGTTGTTACTGATGTTAGTACTAACGTACGCTTGTGTAATCTCTTTTTTAGATTCGCCGATTCGCGAGACGCACGTGAGATCAAGTACCAAATGGATCGTTCGACATTTGAAGGGCGTGAGATCGCAGTACTCTTTGCTCAGCAGCGTCGCAAGACCCCGGAAGAGATGCGGGAGACACCGGCATCGTATGTTCCAGTCAGCCTTATGTCATGTCTTTGTTATAACCTCCTAACGAGTCCTCTGTTTTCCTGGTAGCCCACGACGCAAATCGCGCTCTCGTTCGAACTCTCGTCGAAGGTTCATTCATGAGCGCTTTTCAATATGAAATGAAGATGACTGGTCGCTAACGCTATTTGTCTGGTTTGTTTGTTCAGTCCGAGTCCAAGAGGTCGACGTCGAGTTGATTAGCAGAGGTAAGCTTTGTCTTCAGATACTAGCACAGTGAGTGAGAATTCGTGACTGACAAATGGGTTTATGACGATATGCAGGGACAGAGTGAGGTCTTCAGGCGCGGAAAGGAACTTACCTTGGACCACATTGTCTGATGTAAGGCACTCTTACTGTCTTAGATTTTTTTCTGTATCGTTGCGCTAACCAATTTTATATTTCTTACACTGTCCATAGGGCTGCTGCACTCACAACAAGCTCGGGCTATTGGCGCTTCGGCCCAGTCAAGTTCAAGGTTACTTCCTGCTACCACAGCCTCAGATCTGACAAGCGATGCCAGCGCACAAGATGATCATCAAGAAAAGATAAAGACGAAAGAAGAAGAGGCTACATTTTAACTCGATCAAGAAAGCGTTTGACGCGTGAAGAAGTCTCAAGGCTCAAGTTGTTAAAGCCATATCCAGTTTTGAAGGAGCAAGAAGAGAGTCGAGGCCAAGAAACCTTGTGGAGTCGCCTGCCACTATCACACAGGTTTGAGATTGCTATCTCACACAAAAGCTGCGTTCTGGTTACATGACATGCTGTGCATTTATCATTGTTGGCAGGTGCTTTCATCTCGAAGACGGGACTAAGTGGACCCCACTGACTCGTGGCAAAATGGAGAGCTCTATTTATTAATAATACGAACAAGAAGTTTGAACTGAGCAGAAGAAAAGAACGCGCAGTCTAGCCGCCAATCAGGATCATCGGGCGATTCTTCGCCTTGGAGATACCGTACATGTCGCCATGGCCTCCAAGTGCAAACTTCTTCCGCTTCACAGCCACGTCAATGATATCGCGAATGTCGTCATCCGGGACGTCGTAGCGCATCGCATCGCGCAGATTCACCTCCGAGTTGCCGAAGAGACAGACCTTCAGGTTACCGTCTGCAGTTAGTCGAAGCCGGTTGCATGAGCCGCAGAAATGCTCGCTCATGGAGGTGATGAAACCAAATTGCCCCTTGAATCCGGGGATGTGGAACGCCTTGGAGGTGTCGTTTGCGTCATCTTCCAGCTTCTCGATCGTTGGGTACTTGTCGCGGATCACCGCCATCATCTCCTTGAAGGACACGAACGTCTCGTCGTTCCACTTGTTGCTGTCGAACGGCATCCACTCGATGAAGCGCACGTCGACCGCCATCTTCTCAGTGAACGCGACAAAGTCGACGATCTCGTCCATGTTGAAGTGGCGCATGACGACGCAGTTGATCTTGACGGGCGAGAAGCCCAGCGCTTGGGCTTCCTTGATCGAGTCCATGACGCGGTGGAAGCCCTGGCGCCTCGTGATGTCGGCGAACTTGTCCGGGTGCAGCGTGTCCAAGCTGATATTGAGTCTGTCGACGCCCGCTTCCTGCAGCGCTTTGAGCTTTCGATGCAGCACGATGCCGTTTGTCGTCACGCCGACCGAGTTGATGCCGTCAATCGCGCGCAGCTGCGCGACGAGATCCACCAAGTCGCGACGCAAGAGCGGCTCGCCACCCGTCAAGCGGATTCGTTTCACGCCCGCGGCTGCGAAGAGCCTCGCTAGACGGATTATCTCGGGCGTCGAGAGCAAATTGTCTTGCGGCTGCAGCTCCACGCCGTCCTCCGGCATGCAGTAGAGACACCTCAGATTGCAGCGCTCGGTCAGCGAGATGCGCAAGTACGTGTGTTCGCGTCCGAAGCGGTCGACAAGCTGCGGCGAGCGGACTTGCATGTGTTCCTGCAGGCAGAGCGAAGGCACCACAAGTGAGGACCAGGCAAAGCATATACACAAGCAATACGCGAGATACACTCACCGCTTCGCGGATCTGCCGCAGCATGTCGCGGATCTGCTCGAGCGACTCCTCGGGCGTCGGGCGCCGCAGCTCATCATCGCTACTGTCTTCAGAAGGGGCGGCCGCCGCACTCGCCCTGCTCGCCTTGAGGAAGTCTGCAAAGCCTGGGCCTTGCTCGAGCCGCTTTTTCCATTCTGAGTGGCTCGTGTTGGTCGCGGCGGCGGCACTGCTGCTGCTGGCTGTTCGCGCACCAAGCAGAGAGCTCTTCGCTGCTGATGACAGACGCAGGACACGAGCTGCTGCTGCGGTATCTAGTGGTGGAGCGCCAGTACGCCATCGTCGCGCGAGACACAAGCGCGCGCCACGCATGCTGCTTTTTGGTGGTCAAATTGAAAAGTGAATGCGAATGTGCCTCTCTTTCGCTCTGTTTGGATGAGTGATCCAAATTATGACAGGCGACAAAAACCTTTATCAAACACGTCACAGCCTGTTTATATTAATATAAAGGTAGATAACTCACTCAATTTCGGACTCGAATCATACCGCTCTCAACCTCTCATAATGCATGTAGCTCTCCGTTCAATCACATCGCCAAAGCAGAACGAGCGATTGCGCAACATTAGCATGCTCATTACGAGGACGTTGCCTTGGCCACAGACCCGTAGTCGTCCTCGAGCCGCTGACGCAGCAGCAGCCGACGCACGACACGCTCCCAGCGCCGGGTGATGAGCTGCTGGTTCTTCTCGATCGCCCTCTCGATCGTGCGCTGCTGCATGTGCGCGTGCGCGTCCGCGAGCAGCTCCAAATTGCTCTCGGCGACCACGATGCCGTCGATCTTGGGCACGTTGCGATCGCCCTGGGCCTCAAAGCCTACGACCGCTGGGGCAAAGTCCACGCCAAGCTCCTGCGCGACCTTGATGATGCCCGGCAGCTGCACATGGACGCCGTGACGCGGCACGTGGGCCGCGCTCCAGATCTCAATGTTCCCGTACGAGTTTTTGGGCACGATGCCGTTCACCACTGGCGGCGGCACGAAGGCGCTCGTCTGCCAGACGCCAAACATCGCGCGCGTGCCGTCCCCATTGGCCAAATGAGCTCTACCAGTGTCTTCGTTGTCGCTGTCCGAGTCCGGAGCTGGGGCGCCAGTGGCATGCTTCGCGCCAGTCCTCTTGCACCATTTGGCCGGCGTCTCGCGCTCTGAGTCCTTCACCTCGCGACCCAGACGCAGCCACTGATACGCCGACCGTGTGATTTGGATGTGCTTCCGCAGAAATACGGGCTGGCCGTTAAAAATCGCGACGGCTTTGCGCGGATAAATGCACGCGAAGCGCCCCAAGTGGCGCTCGAGGCAGTACAAATGGTGCTTCTTGAAGGCCTCGACGCTCGCGGGCAAGTCCTCCGACTCGGTCATCGCCCGCAGCTTGGCCTTCTCGTCCGCTAGTAGCTTGGTCTCTTGATCTATAGCACTACTGCTGCTGGTATCGAATGGTTCGCAGCCCATATTGCTAGCTTGCCACTTGCCCGCCGCCTCAGCATTGAGTATTTCCAACGCGCCAGCCATCCATTGGTCTGCTATGCGGAGCTGCAGACTCTTGCTCCACTTGGCCGCGTATCGAGGAGTCACGTCCACGAGTCGTTCGCTGGGTGTGACGCTCACAACGTAGCTGAACGGCACGCCTTTGCCCCGAAGCGACTCGATTTCACGCGGCTGGCTGACGATCTTGCGGAGCGCGTCGACGTGCGTCCACACGCGCCTTTTGTCGTCAAACACCTCTGTCCAGACCCAAAAACTCTGCGTGGACGCCAGCTCCGCACTCCTGTCGTCTCGCTCTTCTCGAGACTGTACACGCACTCGCTTGCGGCTGCGACTGATACCACTCGCTGGGGACGCAGCGGAGGCCGCCTCGAAAGCCTTGGTCTGCTGCACCAGCAGCGCATCGAGGGCAAAAGTGTGCCTGCAGTATAGACGTAGAGCGCAACAGAGCGCCGTGAAGAGCAGCGCGAGCTCGTAGTCGCGGCCTCGCCGGTCGAAGAACACCTGTAGGAGCTTGGCTTCCGTCACCAGCTCTCCCCACTGGGCACTCGACTCACCACCATCGTCATCATGAGCGCCCTCCGAGGCCGAGAGCACGTGGAAGTGCTGGTTGAACCAGCGCACGAGCAGTTCGAGCGCGTACTTTAGCGGCTGGCGCTTTATCTCTGTATAGAAATCAAATGCACCACCATCGGACGTAAGCGAGAGCAAAAGCCCGCGCAGCACGGGCGACTGGCAAAGCGCGTTCCACTTGAGCTGCGTGGCCAGCAGCAGCACCAGGTGGCTCTGGTGCAGCGCCAATTCGCGTTCCTTGTCCGCTTTGGACATACGCATCGCCTTCCTGCGCTTGCTCTGCTGCTGTTGCTGCTTCGCAGCCTTGCGCGCTTCCTGCTGCAGCACCTGGTTCACCTGCTCCCAGTTGACCTTCTGCAGGTCCGTGAGCACCTGCTCGTCGTCATCGCTCTCATCGTCACTCTCGTCCATGGTCTCTTCATCTGGCTCTTCGTACGTCTCGTCACCATCGTCACCGCCATCCTCTCCACTGCTGGTATCTGCTACTTCTTCTGTAAGCTGCAGCTTGGCGTCGACTGGTGCTGCTGTGGATGGAAGCGGCGTCTCGGCGACGTCCTCCCAGTCCACCTCGTCCGCGTTCTCCTGTTCCTCGTCCGAATACGCAAACTCCTCATCTTCATCTTCTTCTTCTGTTCCTGCTCTGGCGGTGGCGGTGGCAGCGGCGCCGTCCTCCATCCACTCGACACCGTCGTCGCTCTCGCCTTCGGAGCTCATCTTTGGCTTGTTGTGTTGCTGCAATTGTGATTGTTATGTATTTTGAAGGGTCCTCTTAGTTTACCTTCGATACTTTTTCAAGTTATCATACATACTATTTTCAGGTCTAATTTACGTTAAAGGGGTTTACTTCTTGTATACTGCTTTGCATTTCATCTACGAACTGAAATTAGGTGTTTGTTAGGGACGAGCGAACACTGACGGCTTTGGCGGCCACGAGCACGACTCGATCTGAAAGCGCAGTCTGCTCGTGGCCTCTGACTGAGCATGGTGGTCGGTGCTGTTGGTACTGCTTTTAATGTTTGACGCGCACTGATTCTCCTTGTTGTCGTCAGTGGCGTCTGCAAGTGGACTCGTCCGCTTCGTCTGACTGTGAATTTGGTTCTGCGTCTCGTTGGAAAATGTCGAGAGCGTATGCATCTGGCCTTCAAGACGACTGAGACGCTCTTCGACGCTCGAGATCTTGGTCATGAAGGCGCTCGACAGTCCAGCGATCTGGCTGCTCAGTGCCGCGAGGGTCTGATAGGAACAATGTTATTTGACAAGGGACGGTTAGAATCACACTCAACATTGTCGACACTACAGGCAGTGGTAATACAAGCAGAAAAAACAGCGCTTACCTCCGCTAACTGTGCCGTGTCAGATATGCTTGGGCGAGTTGCTCGCTCTATGTGGTGCGTAGTTGCATATAAATCCGCTCTTGTGCCGTCACTCTCTATTGCGGACTCGTGACTGTAGCTGGAGTGGGGAATACGACCGCCTTGGTGATCGTTGTTGGTATCGACCGAGTCGAACGTGACGTATTTCTACAACACATGATTGCACACATGATGGTGAGCGACATATCTATGCGTAAAGATATCCAATATGCTTCACCACTGTACCTTGCGAGCAGGCGTAACGCAATTCTGCTCCGGTGCATTTTGCGCAATTGGGTTTGCAGTCCAGAGGTCGTCTCTATGTCTCCTCTCAGAGCTGCTCAGTCGATCTGTGGACGCTTTTGTCGCAACCGAGTTACGATTGCCGCCAGTAGCAGCAATTTCTGCTTCTTTGGCTTTCAGCATCCGCAACTTGTTCTGATTCTGACGCAGCAGCTGCAGAACCGTCAGTGCGTGGCTCGGGGCTTTCTCCTGTGGAGGTAGGATGTGGTTCTCAACGCGTGTCGGTGCACCCTTCGATCTGTGAGCAAGCAGTAGAATCAGGCACAGACTGATATACAAACACAATGGGTAGTAGCGCCATCTCACTCTCTCGGCTTGGACCAGACGGCGTCCTGCTGTCGCTGGAGCCACACACTCTCATCGTGCTTGCCGAGCACGAGCTGCAGAATGTCGGACACAACATCGATCTTGCGCTCCCAGAAATGCTCGGACAGAAACTGCGTCGAGTTGAGCGGTGGGAAGTACTTGAACTCATCGCGCAGCAGCCGGAAGGCGCTGTCGACGAAGCGCGCATCCGTCTTGCCGTACAAGTCGTAGCCCTTCATTACACGGTCATAATTAGTACAACACACACGCAGCTATGTGTTGCCATACTGCAAGACCGCGTTGCTCACCTTGCTCTGGATGAACGCGGCGACCGCGCGCGAGTAGTCGAGTAGAGCAAAGTGCAGGATCCGCAGCAGCTCCTGAACGCTCTCCAGACTGCAGGTAGCAACCAGAGACGCGGTTCAGACTCAGCTCAGAGCGCACACACAAGAGAGAGAGAGAAAGAGAGCACGTGGTGTGCGTAGCTGTACCTGGCGGCGTGCAGCTGCGGGTAGTGGACGCTCTTGAGCAGCGTCTTGAGGCGCGCGCGACTGTTGCGCAGATCGCCCATTGCCTTTTGAGCTGCTCGTTTGTTTGACAATTCAAACACAAATGTGGTGCGGGATGGCATGCATCAAATATAATTCCAAGTATGACTTAATAATTTAATCATTATGATGTAATAGAGAACTAGAGTGTGACAAGTGCAAATATGTCCAAGCAATGTATCAACGAAATACAAACAAGTGGATTTCATTATGTTCACCAGACAGAGATGGCTGACAGCACGCTCTCTCTTTCTCTCTTCTCTACGTCTACGCGCGCTGGATGCAAGTGATGGACACTACAGGACGTATCATCACACCACAGTAGTCTAGCCGTACTTGGAGGCCGAGCTACTCGAGCCGCGACGCGCCTGGATCGAATTATACATGAACGAGTCCACGAAGCCAGCGATCTGTCAAAGCAAGAGCAAACAACACTCGGTCAGCATTTTTCCAAGACCCTTCAATGTACAGGGCTTAGCTGAAGCCGGGACGCACCGAGACGACGCCTCCGACGATGGCACAGATCTTGGTGAGGAAGTGCGTGAGCGGCACGCGGTCGTTGTCCACCTTCACGACGAACGGCGAGAGGTCAAACACGAAGAATGCGCCTGGAGAATATAAGAAAACAAGGCGGTTGAGAATCAGCCCAAGAGCTACAAACACACCAAATACACAAATCTGACACGAGGACGGACGGACCTGGCAGAGCCGAGAGCTGACCGTACGGGTCCAAGTAGCGCGCCTGCTGCGTGTACGAGAACTGGTACGAGTGCACATTGGACGAGATATCGCTGTAAATTGTTGGGACGACCTTGATGAAGTACTGGAAAACGCCGCCAACTGCAAAAGAACAGAGCCACAACGTGTGAGTCCAGCGGCTACAAAACCAATAAGAGAAACGAGCAAAGCGAGACGTACTGCTTTCAGCCACCTTGTCCGTGCCGTCGAGGGGGTTGACTTGGCCCAGATAGGGCTCACCGAACGAGAGGCTGTGGATCGTGTGACTCGCGTTGAACGTAAGCTCCTGACCGGGGCGGAACTGGTGCACGAGACGCCCCTCACGGTGGAACGTCTTGCCGAGCGCGACGTGGAAGTTGCCCGCGACGCGGTTGACCATCATGAGGCCCTGGAAGCGGCAACCCTCGCCCTCCTCCGCGAGCTGCTCGTCCGCGAAGGTCTCGCGCAGGCACTGTTCCTTGTCTTCGGCGTCCTCCAGCGAGAGGTCGCTCGCGATGTATGCCTCTTTGAGCTCGTCGCACGTGTTGCAGCACTTCTTGCCCGCTGGATGCACGCCTTCGAAGCAAGAGCCACAGTAGCCCGGCGGCGTCGTCTCGTCGGACGCGAGCGCCGCGCCCTTGATGATCGGCCGCCCAATCATCTTGCCGTTAGCGTCCAAGCGCATCTTCTTTATCGTCTGGTGCATGTGCATCTGGAGGTCCCCCGCCACGTCCATCGCGTTGATGTCTGCGTCTGTGTACGTTCCAATATACATGTGTGAGGGATATATATATACATCGACATGATAGACGCGAAGTACGTAGCGTACCTTTGCAGCTGATCGCGTGGAAGCTGATGTCGAGGTTGATCTGGAGCTTCTCGTTGAGACTCGAGTCCACGACCATGTGCTCGTGCGTGTTGAGGCTCACGTACGTGCGGAACTCGGACAGGAACAGGATGAGCATTACGATGCCCGCCACCACCGACACTACACA
>JAASFV010000345.1:0-25526 GCA_023334015.1 Globisporangium paddicum
GCGATGGGCCAAAGTGGACGCGCTTGCGCCACGCAATGGCGAGCTGCCGTCGCGCAGATCGGGCCACACGCTCTCGATCGTCGGCTCGAACGGATACCTCTTCGGCGGGTGCGACTACAGCGAGCCACCGGGCCCGACGAACGACCTGTTTGTGCTCAAGATCAACACGAGCTCGGCCTGGGAGTGGGAGAAACTCAAGTTCGCGCCCACGATGACGCCGCTGCCGCGATGGAAGCATTCAGCGACGGTCGTCGACAACAAGATCTACGTCTTTGGCGGATTTCACAACAGCACGACACGCTTTAACGATATCTGGGTGTTTAACCCGATCACGATGAGCTGGCTCCAGGCTACTGATAAAAGCGCAACAGCAACTGGGGCAGCGGGTGTATTGGCGACGCATCGAGCGAGCGTTGCAAGTTCACGGCCAGGTGCGCAAGTGATACCTGCTCCACGTGGCGGCCACTCAGCAGTCGTGATTCGCAAGTTCATTTACGTGTTCGGAGGCTACGGCGGCACTGGTTACGGACGTCGCGACTTTGACGATCTCCACATGTTGCGGTGTGAAGACATGAGCTGGAGCAAAGTCACCAGCAAAGGTCGTCCACCAGAGAAACGAGCAGGCCATCAAGCGTGCGCTGTGGAGGATTTGATGATCGTCTGCGGAGGATGGAACAGCGTTACGCAGTTCAACGACCTCCATATCTTTGACACCACTAACAATTCGTGGACGATGCTGGAAGGAGCACAGATGGCGAACCTGTTGCCGCGCTGGAACCACGCGGCATGTGCAGTGCTTGCTATCCCGCATGCCAAAGTGTTCAATTTCGGCGGTGTCATTGGCGAAGCCAATAATTACAACGGTCAAGGCACGTACATGAACGACATCTCGGTGCTGGACACTGGCGACATGACCTGGAGTGTTCCTGAAATTCGAGGCATCCCACCATGCGGACGATCCGATACTACGCTCGCCTACGACGACAAAGGAAGCCGGCTGATCATCTTTGGTGGCTGGGCAAACTTCTGGCTAAACGATCTTTATTCCCTGGATGTAAGCTGCGTCGTTGGTCCGCCATACGGTATCACCAGCGTCTTTCCCGAGTACGGCCCAATCACCGGTGGGACCCAGCTCATACTCGAAGGCATCGACTTCGTCAACAAGCTTGTGACCGTGCGCTTCTCATGTCGCAAGGGTTCCATCGACATCTTGGGTGAGTACGTGAACGACCATACACTTAACGTTACCACGCCAGATTTCACCATGTATCCCCCGGGCGACGTCCAAATTCGTGTCGCGCTTCAAGGTGACTCGTTCACAACCACGTTCCAAACGTTCAACTTCTTTGCTGTCACGAGCGCGTCCATGTGCTTTGCATACGGCCCCGGGGTGCTTTGTGGTGGCGCAAGTGGAGAGCCTACCTGCTTCATCATCCAAGCGCGAGATGCTGATCGCTATCTTCGCACTCGTGGAGGTGACGAATTTTCTGTCGAGGTCATCACAGAAGATGGCGGACCGCTTTTCCTCCCCACACTCCAGATTCAAGATTTGATGAATGGCAAGTACCTCGTGAGCTACACTGTGCAGAATGCAGGCGAGTTCAAAGTCAACATCGACTTCCAGGGCACATTCGGTGGAGTCGCTGGTCCGATTCGCAATTCGCCGCATATTGTATCTTTCGATGACACTGTGACTCGCGAAATGAACCTCATGACGGGAAAGCTCGTGCTAGACCAAGTACTTCACGACCTCCAGGCGCTGCAGCAATCGAGCAAAGAGTGCAACATCGGGCTCGAGCAACCGCTCTCGGAACCATCCTGGACCCCAGAGCAGACTACAAACGCGCTCATCGGGTTGAAGGAGCACGTGTTCCATGTCGAAAAGCGTGGCGAAGACACCACTCTCTCGATAGACGAACTCAGAGCAGAAATCGCGTTTCTCAAAGATGCGGGTCTCGTGGTCACGAAAGAGCTCGAGATGCTCAACGCCATCGAGATTGCGTGGAAAGAGATCCAACGGAAGGTCCCAGCTGCGAGTGCGCGCATCGCTCCTCTGATAGCAGTGCAGAGCTTGAAGTTTCGCACCGAGATGGCGAACTACGTAGACGAGCTGTCGCGGAAGGAGGTTCAGCTGAAAACCAGGACTTTCTGGAGCTTTGCGATCGGTGCGAAAGCCGCTCTGGATGCAATTGGTCAAGAAAAGCTGGCATTTGATCAAGAAGAAGCCAATTTTGATAGGAAGCGTCACATTGCCGAGATCTTGGAGTGTGAAGAGCTCATGGAGCCGTGCGACAAGGTGATGATGTCGACGCGGAAGACCCTGGAGCATGCCACTCAACTGTGGGAGTCGATCTCAGACGTGACGCGCAAAATCGACCTTTCAAAGGATGTTCCATGGAGTATGATCGATGGCATCGTGCTGGAAGAAGAAGCGAAGGCGTTCATGGTGCTTGTGAAAGCATCTAACAAGGAGATCCGCGAGTGTGACGCTTACAAGCACTTTGAGCGACTCGTCAAAGACTTCCTCAGTACGTGCCCACTGTTCCAGTCGCTTCGTCACCCATCGATGCGAAAACGCCACTGGCAGGAGCTTGCGACTGTCACGGGCAAGACGAACTTCGACTGCCCCGACGACAACCCTACTCTCAAATTTGCGGATATTCTGGCTTTGAATCTTCACGAGTTCCAGCGTGACGTTGAAGAAATCACGGACCGCGCTCAGAAAGAGGCGAAACAGGAATCAGTGCTCCAGGATCTCGAGGCGCGGTGGGCGACTGTCTCGTTCGCAATGACGCGGTACAAAGAGACTGACGTTCCGCTGTTGCAGCTGTCCGAAGATGTCATGGAGATGCTCGAATCCGACCAGCTTCTGCTGCAGGTAATGGTGTCTGGTAGGCACAACTACTTTCAGGCGCAGACACAGAGCTGGTATGGGAAGCTCATGCTCGTTTCCGAAGCCATGGGCGTTCTAAACGAAATCCAGCGGTCTTGGTCATACCTAGAGCCGCTATTTATGCGATCCGACGAAGTCAAGCGCGAGCTACCTGATGAGACTATGCGCTTCCAGCAAATTGACGAGCGTGTGCGACAAACACTGCATCTGATGTGGTCCCAGCTGTCCAGTGGCAACGTGCTGCTCGCGTGCCAGCTTCCTGATCTATTGTTGTCGCTCAACGACCTCCGCACGCTCCTTGAGAAGTGCCAGCAAGCTCTAAAGGAGTACTTGGACTCGAAACGACGTCTTTTCCCTCGCTTCTACTTTATTTCCGAGGCAGACCTGCTCGATCTACTCTCGAACGGCGGCACTCCAGCGAACATCCTGGGTCACATCGAGAAAGTCTTCCTTGCGACGCGCACGCTGGTGCTCGAGAAGCAGCTCAGTAGCAATGGAGGTAGTGACAATGGAACGGCAGCGACGTACTTCATCTCGAACGACATGGCAAAGGAGAAGATCCCTTTCGAGCAAAAGGTGCAACTGCAGGGCAAAGTGGAGATCTATCTGCAAACGCTGCTTGAAGCCATGCTGGTGACACTAAGAGAGCACGTAATGCGTTCAATTTTGCGCTTTCCGGAGCAGAACCGCGTCGACTGGCTCATGCAGAAGCTGCCTCAGTCCAGCGATGGCGACTCGACCCTGCTGCCGATGGATGCTGCTCAGATTGCGCTGCTCGTCGCCGGTATCGAGTACGCAAAGGGCGTTGAGAACGCATTTGTTCTCATGACGAATGGCCATGCAAGCGCGATGAAGGAGTATTACGACAAGATTGTAATCCAGCTCACCGATCTGATCAAGCTCACGCAAACGAACCTCACAAAGCAAGACAGGCAGCGAGTCATGTGCGTGATCACCATTGACGCTCACGCGCGAGACGTCGTCCAGAAGTTACTCCATGAGAGTATCACGATCCCCAGCTCTTTTGTTTGGCAGTCGCAGCTCAAGCAACGACGCATAGATCACCTAAACAAGACGTTTCTTGAGATCTGCGACGCAAAGTTTGACTACGGCTTTGAGTACTTGGGCAACGGTCCTCGACTCGTGATCACTCCGCTCACAGATCGGATATATGTCACGGCGACGCAGGCTCTCCACATCCAGATGGGCTGCGCTCCGGCTGGCCCCGCGGGAACAGGAAAGACCGAGACGACAAAAGACCTCGCCAACATGGTGGGAAAGATCTGCTACGTGTTCAACTGTTCGCCCGAGATGGATTACAAGAACCTGGGCAATATCTTTAAAGGCCTGGCAAGTGCTGGCGCGTGGGGATGCTTCGATGAGTTCAACCGCTTGGCTCCCGAGGTTTTGTCGGTCTGCTCAGTGCAGTTTAAGGCCGTGTGCGACGGAATCCGAAGTGATAGCGAGTTCGTGACGATCGAAGGTGACAAAGTCAAGCTGGACGTGACGTGCGGCACTTTCATCACGATGAATCCGGGCTACCTTGGTCGCTCGGAGCTTCCCGAAGGCCTCAAGGCTCTCTTTCGACCGATTACGGTGATGGCTCCCGATCTTGTCCTTATCTGTGAGAACATGCTCATGGCAGAAGGATTCCGGGAGGCGAAGCTCTTGGCGTCCAAGTTTTACAGCCTCTATTCGCTACTGAAAGAACTGCTATCCAAGCAAGACCACTACGACTGGGGCCTACGCGCCGTGAAAAGCGTGCTTGTAGTAGCTGGAGCTTTCAAGCGGGCAGAGCCCAAGCTCAGTGAACAGGAGATCCTCATGCGCTCGCTCCGTGATTTTAATCTGCCCAAGATTGCTGAGCAAGATCTGTTGGTCTTCAATGGCCTACTCGAGGACTTGTTCCCGCAGATGAACCCGCCGCGCAAAGTTGACGAAGCAATGGAGAAGTTTGTGCACATTGCTTGCGAAGAGCGCGGTCTATGGCCACACGAGCAGTTCCGTCTCAAGGTCATCCAGTTAGAGGAGTTGCTGGCGATCCGGCACTGCGTATTCGTCATGGGACCAGCGGGCAGCGGCAAGACCGAGTGCTGTGAGACGCTTGTCGCTGCGAGGAAGAAAAAAGGCGACGAGTACCAGACCCGAGTGATTGACATCAACCCAAAGACAGTGTCTACAGAAGAGCTCTATGGCTACATGGTGCTCGGCACGCGCGAGTGGAGAGATGGGCTGCTCTCGAAACTCATGCGAGACGTCGCGACGATCTCGTTGACTGACCTTCGCCCCAAGTGGATCGTACTCGATGGCGACTTGGACGCGAACTGGATCGAATCCATGAACTCAGTCATGGATGACAACAAGATGCTCACGCTCGCGTCGAACGAGCGCATCCCGCTCAAGCCCAACATGCGACTGCTTTTTGAGATTCGCGACTTGAAGTTTGCGACCCCAGCAACGGTCTCGCGGGCCGGGATTCTTTACATCTCGAACGACGACGGCTCGCAGTGGAAGTCATTTCTAGCAAGCTGGGTAAGCACGAAAGGTGCCACTCTGCAACAGCGAGCTTCCCTAGGCGAAGCCATGAATAAGTACATTGACCCGATCATAGCCTTCGTCAGGCAGAGCTGTAAAACCATCGTGCCCATGGAGGAGATCACAATGGTGCAGACGTACCTGTATTTTTTGGATGCGATTCTCGATGCAGAGGCGCTCGCAGACCCGAAGAAAGTCGACATATTGAGTGGCTTCATCTCTGTGTGGGCCTTCGGAGCAGCATTGACCATCACGGACGATGGCACCGACTACCGCAAGATCTTCAGCGAGTGGTGGCGCTCCGAGTTCAAGCACATCAAGTTTCCGACCAGAGACACCGTGTTCGACTACTGGCTCAATCCGACTTCGCTCGGCTTTGACTCGTGGCGGTCGTCTCCGTACTTCAAGCCTGTGCGCTTTGACGGATCGGTCGCAATGTCGTCGATCACCGTGCCAACCCCAGAGACCGCATCAATCACGAACTGGATGAGCTTGATGGTGCGTGAAGAACGCCCGTTCATGCTCTGTGGGAACGCTGGAACAGGGAAAACACAGCTCGTGCAGGGCGTGCTCACCAGCATCGACAACTACTCAGCGATTTCAAAGAGCCCCACAAAGAACGGCTCAAGCGCCGGTGGCTGCACCAGCATGAGCATCAATTTCAACTACTACACCAGCGCAAGCGCTCTGCAACTTATCTTCGAGTCCAAGCTTAGCAAGCGTGTCGGGATGATGTTTGGTCCGAGCGTGGGCAGTCAACTCATCTATTTTGTTGACGACATCAACCTGCCGCAAGTAGACTCGTACAACACGCAGAGTGCTCTCGCACTACTGAGGCAGTACCTGGACTACGGCCACTGGTATGACCGCACCAAGTTCACACTGAAGCAGATCCAGAACGTGCAATTCCTAAGCTGCATGAACCCGAGTGCGGGCAGCTTCTTCATCAATCCACGCCTGCAGCGTCACTTTGTAACCTTTGCTCTCGCACAGCTCAGTGTCGCGAGTCTCCAAGTGATCTACACGACGTTCCTGGAGGGATACGTCGCTGACTTTGTCGAAGAGATCCGGAAAATGACGGCGCAGATCCTAAAAGCGTCGCTGGGGCTGCATACGCAGGTATCGGTCGGGTTCCGTAAAACCGCGGCGAACTTCCACTATGAGTTCAACATTCGCCACGTTTCGAACATTTTCCAAGGACTGCTCATGGCGAGGCCGTCGACTTTTGAGGACCCGGTCAAGTTTGCGCTGCTCTGGGTGCACGAATCGATGCGCGTGTACGGCGACCGCCTTGTCTCGGCGCAAGATCTCCACAAGTTCACGGCGCTCGTCCAGCAGCAGGCACGAAAATGCTTCCCATCTTTCAACTTTACACGGTACTTTATCCCCACGTCTGCATCGGCATCCCAGTCTGCAGATGTTGCGAGTGGGGTCGGTGCCTCGATCACATCGGACCCGATCCTCTTTTGCCACTTTGCAAATGGCCTCCGTACGAGCGAGTACGACCAAGTGGTGTCCATGCAGAGCATGAACGCGACTGTAGAAGAGGCACTCAGCGAGCACAACGAATTGTTTGCGAAAATGGACTTGGTGCTCTTCAAGGACGCGCTAGAGCACGTGGCGCGCATCGTGCGGATCATTTCTAACCCGTCGGGCCACGCGATGCTAGTCGGCGTTGGCGGCAGTGGCCGCAAGTCACTTTCGCGACTTGCGACCTTCATCTGCGAGTACGCTCTGGTGGAGATCACGATCACTCAGGCGTACTCGCTCTTGGATTTCAAATCTGATCTGCAAAATATGTTCACGAAGGCTGGCGTGAAAGGCGAGGGACTCGTTTTCCTGTTTAGCGATAACCAGATCAAGAAGGAGCGCATGCTTGTGCTTATCAACGACCTGCTGTCGAGCGGCAATATCCCAGATCTCTACAACGCTGATGAACAGGTGAACATCACGCAGCAGATCCTGCCCAAGGTGAACGCAGCGCTCGCATCTGCAACAACTCAGCAGCAAATTGGTGGCAGCGAAGTCTCGGAGAAAGAACGCTGCTGGCAGTGGTTCATCCAGGAGATCAAACGCAACTTGCACGTTGTGCTCTGCTTTTCACCCGCAACGACAGAGTTCCGGATGCGCGCGCGAAAGTTCCCCGCGCTTGTAAATTGCACGTCAATCGACTGGTTTCAGCCGTGGCCAAAAGACGCACTTCGCTCGGTCGCAGAGCGCTTCTTGAACGTAGACGACGACCCGCAGCTGAGCAAATGGGTTCGCAACAACGATCTGCTCGTCGCGATCCAGAACTTCATGCCCTACGCGTTCCAGAGCACGAACGACCTGGCGAGAGACTTCTTCACACACGAGCGCCGCCACGTGTACTCGACGCCAAAGTCGTACCTCGAGTGTCTGTCGTTGTACCGCGAGCTTCTCGCACGCAAGCATGGGAACCACGAGCGCGCAATGTATCGTCTGCAGAGCGGGGTCGAAAAAATGGAGGCGACTCGAGATGTGGTCGCGAACATGGAGGACGAACTCACCAAGACGCTTGCTGAAGCAGAGAAGAAGAAAGCGATGGCGGAAGAGCTCGCCGAGCGACTCAAGAACGACAAGGAGGTTGTTGAGAGTGAGACCGCAAAGGCGAACATCGAACGCGAGAAATGTGCAATCATTCAAGCCGACGTCTCGACAAAGAAAGCAGATACGGAGGCTGATCTCGCTCAGGCGCAACCCATGGTGGACGCCGCAATGGCCGCCCTCGACACGCTCAACAAGAAAGACCTCGGAAGTTGCAAGACCATGTCGAAGCCTCCAGTGGGCGTCGGGGACGTCTTTGGAGCTGTCGTCGTGCTCTTCGCAGGTATTAATCCGAACGTGATCGTGCAGAAGAATGGCAAGGTGAAGGACAAGGATCGCTCATGGGAAGCCACGAAGAAGGCACTGCTCGGCAACATCAACGCGTTTGTTGATGAGCTGAAGGGCTTCAAGAGCCAGGTTGACGACCAGCAGGTTCCAGAGGTGAACTGGAAAGAAGTGCGGCCGTTTCTGCAACTCGAGCACTTTAACGTCGAGACGATAGAAAAGAAAAACTCCGCTTCCGCGGGGCTCTGCGCCTGGGTGATCAATATCGTAGCGTACTACGATGCGATCGTCGTGGTGGAGCCAAAGAAAAAAGCACTTGCCGAGGCGAATGAGAAACTGCTCGTTGCAAACGAAAAGATGGAGCAGGTGAACGAGCGGCTCGCGGCGCTCGAGGCGAAACTCGCGCTCTTGACAGAAGAGTATGACGAGACGAACAAAGCGGTTCAGGACGCTATCGCCGCTGTAGAGAGAGGACGCCTTCGCATTCAGCTCGCGACACGCCTTACGGCCGCACTGGGCAGTGAGAGCGTGAGGTGGACGCTCGAGCTCGAGCAGCTTGAGCGGCGAGCAGATACACTCGTGTGTGACGTGTTGATCGCCGCGAGCTTCGTTTCGTACATTGGTGCATTCACGAAGCCCTTCCGCGACCTGCTGATCTCTGAGAAGTGGATCCCGTTTCTCAGGAAATGTCTGGTGGGGGGCAGTGGGCCAGTCAAGAAGGACTCCTCACTGCTCAGTCGAATGTCTGAGGCGAGCAATCCGCTCCAGATCCTGGCGACCGACTCGGACATCGCTGAATGGAGCACGCGAGGCCTCCCGAGCGACCGCGTGTCCGTTGAAAATGGCGCAGTCCTTCGCAACAGCAAGCGCTGGCCATTGCTCATCGACCCACAACTCCAGGGCATCTACTGGCTTCGCGAAATGGAAAAGCACACGCGCCGGACGTTCCCCAGCTCTTTCCAGGTGGTGCGCCAAGATCAGTCCAACCTACCACAGCTACTGGAGGCCGCGATCGAACATGGGTACTCGCTGTTGGTGGAGAACATGACAGAGAATATCGAAGTGTGTCTCTGGCCAGCCATTTCGAGAACGACGACTACTCGAGGCCACAAGACGTTCCTCAAGCTGGGCGACAAGCTGGTAGAGCTCCACGCAGAGTTCAAGCTGTACCTGCACACGAAACTCTCGAATCCGCACTACCCGCCAGAGCTCCAGGCTGAGGCGACGATGATCAACTTCTCGGTGACACAACAAGGACTCGAGGACCAGCTCCTGTCGCTCGTGGTGCGCAAGGAGTGGCCGAAAAAGGCCAAGGCCCGGATCGCGCTTATGCACCAGCAGAACGAGTTCAAGATCAAGATCCAGGCGCTCGAAGACCGCATCCTGACCAACCTGGCAGACGCAGAGGGCGATATCACAGAGAGCGTGCAGGTGATCACAGACCTCGAGACGACGAAAGCCACGGCTGTGGAGATCGCAATGAAGTCCGCCAAGGCAAAAGAGTATGAGGCGCAGATTAACGAGCTGAGCTCCAAGTACCAGTCTGTGGCAAGTCGCGGTGCGCTGCTCTTCTTCATCATGGATGGACTCACGCGCATGCATTCGTACTATGTGTACTCGCTCAACGCTTTCGTGGTGATTTTCCAGCGTGGCATTGACTTGGTGGTGAGTGAGAAGAGCAGAGACGCCCCCGGCAGCGCAGGGGCTGGCAGTGGACTGCTTGGGCGACTCAAAGCGGCAGCTAAGAAAGTGATCGCGACACAGCGATTCCAGTGGAACGCAGACCTACTGCTTGCAGACCGCGTGGTCGACAGCTCATCCAGTGGGAGCGGCGGGAGTGAGCAAGACCTCGAGGCAATGCTGCAGCAGACAGACCAAGAAGAGATGCCCACGGCCGCACAGATCGAGGCGCGGTGCTCTCAATTGAAGAAATCGATAACTGAGGTGGTGTTCAACTACATCCGGCGCGGCTTCTTTGAGAAAGACAAGCTCACGCTCGCGACGCAACTCTGCTTTGTGATTCTGCAGTCAGAGAACCAGATGAAGCCGCTCGACATTCAGCAACTAGTGTCTGTCAGTGTGTCTACGGACCCCAATGGACCTGGAATGGGCATCCTAAGCGAGTGGCTCAGCGAAACGACATGGCTGCGGATACGTAAGCTCGAGGAAAATGTTGCGAGTCTCCAGAAACTCACTACTTTTATGAAATCCGATGCGGAAGAGTGGCGCGAGTGGTTTGATTCTGATAAACCCGAGGTAAAGGCGCTGCCTGGGCCCTACAAGACATCCATTACGCCCCTGCAGTTGCTGCACATTGTGCGCGTGATGCGCCCGGGTCGCATGATTTCAGCACTGCAGGTATTCCTGAGCGCTCAGCTGGGCGCGTCGTTCACTCAGCAGCCGCCGTTCGACATGGAAGCGGCGTACCAGGAGACGAGCGCCTCGACGCCCATGTTCTTTGTGCTCTTTCCAGGTGTCGACCCGACGTCCTGGGTAGAGAACCTGGGCAGGAAGTTTGATTTCACGTACGAGCGAGGCAACTTGGTCAACATCTCGATGGGCCAGGGTCAAGAGGCCATGGCCGACTCGATGCTCATGAAGTTCTCGCGCGAGGGCAACTGGGTCATCCTGCAAAACATCCACTTGATGCAGTCGTGGCTGCCAAAGCTCGAGCGAACGTTGGAGCTCTACTCAGTGTCTGCCGACCAAAACTTCCGCTGCTTCTTGTCCGCTGAAGCCCCGGGGCTAGCGTCGCTGGCGAATTTGCCCGAGTCACTGCTTCAGAGCTGCATCAAAGTGGCCAACGAGGCACCAACCGACCTGAAGAGCAACCTGCGTCGCGCATGGTCTCAGTTCTCACTCAAGCAGATCGAGGAGTGCGCCAAGCCGAGCGAGTTCCAGGGCTGTCTCTTTGCGCTCTGCTTCTTCCACGCGCTCGTGTTGGGGCGGCGGCGCTTTGGCTTCCAGGGTTGGAGTCGCATGTACAGCTTCAACACGGGCGACCTGCTCATCTGCTCGGACGTTTTGCGGAGATACCTGGACAGCTCGGTCTCGAGCAAGTCCAAGGATCAGCAGCTGCCGTGGGACGACCTGCGGTACATCTTTGGCGAGATCATGTACGGTGGCCACATCACAGACCATTGGGACCGCATCACGAACAATGCGTACTTGAGTAGCATCTTCACGCCCGAGCTGCTGAGCGGCAAGGAGCTTACTGTGGGCTTCAAGTGCCCCAACCCCATGATGTTCACGTACTCCAAGTACAGCAGCTACATTGAGACGGAGCTGCCCGTGGAGGCGCCGGAGGTCTACGGACTGCACGCGAACGCCGAGATCGGGTATCTCGTTGAAGCTTCGAACGACCTTTTCCTCACGATCGGGCTTTTCCAGCCTGTGTCTTCATCCAGTAGTAGTAACTCGCTTGATACAGCAACAGCTACAGCAGCAATAGTCTCTACACGCGCTATTGCGCTCGTCGAGAGCTTACTGGACCGGCTGCCAGCCGAGATGGATTTCCAGACACTGCAGACCCGTGCCGCGCCGCTGCTCGTACTGGACCAGTCGCCGTACGTGGTTGTGGCGCTGCAGGAGGCTGCGCGCATGAACGCGCTCATCAGCGAGATCCACACGACGCTGACGGAGTTGCTCAAGGGCATCAACGGGACGCTCAACATGACGGAGGCCATGGAAGACCTGCTGACAGCGCTGACAACCAACCAAGTGCCCGGCCGCAACGTATTGCACGCGTGCTCGTGGGAACGCCTAGCGTGGTGGTCGCGAAAGTCTCTCGCGCTCTGGTTTGCGGACTTCGTCGAGCGCGCGGGTGTTGTCGCGACCTGGACACTTGAATTTCGGTTGCCGTACTCGGTCTGGATCGCAGGTCTCTTCAACCCCACGGCTTTCCTCACGGCGATCAAGCAGTGCATCGCACGTACGCACGGCCTCGCGCTCGACTCGCTCACCATCGAGACGCACTTCACGACTATGCTGAGTGCTGAGACCGCCGAGTCGTATCCGGACAGAGGCGCCTTCGTTCACGGGCTCTTTCTGGAGGGCGGGCGCTGGGAACCGCCTTTGGTGGCAGGTGGTGAGACTGGCGCGAAGGATACGACGTCCAATGGATACGAAGTGGACGGCGTCTCCTGTGGTGGCCACGTGGCGGACCCAACGCCCAAGGAGCTTTTCGCGGTCACGCCGGTGCTCTACGCGCGCGCCGTGGTCATCGAGCCGCAATGGGAGGCCGCGGGTGTGGGCTACTTCCGGCGCCAGCAGGGCGTTGTGGACTGTCCCGTGTACCAAACCACGCAGCGCGGCCCCACGTACGTCTTCCTGGCCACGCTCACCACGCTCGCGCCCAAGCACAAGTGGGTGCTCGCTGGACTGGCACTCGTGATGCAGAAGGACGCGTAGCAGGCAAGTAGATAGGCAAGAGCAATTGCAAGTATTAGGATATTAGGTAAATGAGAATGAGCAAAGAGACCTCGTTCTTTCAACTCGGCAAGTAGCTCAGCCATAATATCAATTTGCTAGAATCTGATCTGGTCTGTCGCGATGAGCTTGGAGAGGCAGTGTTGGGGAGCCACGCAGCCCTCAACACTGGTCAACAACTAGTTATCCCCATTCCCGCAAAGCCACTGATGCGTCTAACAGCGCTTGCACTTGCACTCACAGCATTCGGGGTCTCAGTGTCGCATCCGTCATGCATCTGCAGTCGCAGTAGGAACTGCCGTCACACAACGCAATTCGTTACGAACTGCCTCAGTGAGCTCGAGTCCCAAGAAGTGGTACAGGTATGGCGAGCTCACTCACGTCGCATGTACTTGCAGGCGACAAGCAATCTCAGCTCCATGTTCTTCGTTACTCCCAGCATTCTACCTGTACACGCGAGCCTTCCAGGCGTAAAACAGCAGACGCAGCGCAATATCTCCAACGGTAAACCAGTGGCACAAACTACTGCTTTGCTTGTAGAAGAAGCGCTGGTCCACGTCCGAACTGTGGCAGACTGATGACAGGGAGACGGCAGTCTGGAAGGCATTTCAGAGCATGGCTGTCTTGCGATCCTTGTAAAAAATCGCGTAGCTTGACTGTCATGCCTTCAACCTCGCTACTTGCCTCACAAGTGTATCCAGGCTGACAACAAGTAACCAAGCAACACGCACCTTCTTTGCAACGCACCACACTTCGGCCCCAATTCATTGGGCGGAATGACAACAGCTTGAAGTGCTTGTCAATATATATACCACTTCCCCTATCACTGGTGTGCTACCAAAACAAGGAAAGTGTCGCTTCCCTCCTTGCCTGGTCGGCAGTGAAGACTGACCCATCAATCAGCCACGCGCACGAGACAATACCTGCTGCAAGTGCCCACGTCTCGCGCATTCTTGTTCATGTTCAACCATTTAGCTATTACATAGCATAAGCAAATATTAGGAAATTAGGAGAATGAGCAGCGAGACACCTCATTCTTCCAGCTCCACACAAGCAGCTCCATCCATCCGTGCGATCAGATCTGTTCGAATCAGATCTGGTCCGGGTTGAAGAGCTTGGGCATCTGCTGCCAGCACTTGTAGTAGTCGGCGTCGTTCTCCTCGCACGTGAGCGCAAAGTCCGAGAGCTTGACGAGGAATGTGGACTCGAACATGAACGCGAGCCCGCCATCGAACTTGTGCGGCGCCAGCGGCGCGTTCGAGGCCGCGAGGAACGTGGCCGCGTCTGGCCCGTGGGGCGTGTCCACCGAGTGCAGTGACGCGCCGCCCGGCTGGAAGCCGTCCTTGCCGCCCTTCTTGGCGTCGTACGTGCCGTAGATCATGCCCATGTACTCGGTCATGCAGTTGCGGTGGAAATATGGCGGGCGGAACGTGTGCTCCATGACCATCCAGCGCGGCGGGAAAATAACAAAGTCGGCCACGGCGCATCCGGGCTCGTCCGTCTGACATGTGAGCACCGTGTAGATCGATGGGTCTGGGTGGTCGAAGCTCACCGAGTTCATCGTGCAGAAGTGGTCCAAGTTGTACTTGTACGGCACGTAGTTGCCGTGCCACGCGACCACGTTAAAGGGCGAGAACGCCATGCGCGCCGAGAAGACACGGCCACCAAACTTGTTGACGACCACATACTCACACTCGCGGTCCTCCCACGCGGCCACCGGGTGCTCAAAGTCGCGCGGGTTCGCGAGCCCGTTCGCGCCGATCGGACCCAGGTCCGGCAGCACAAAGTGGCGGTTGTACACCTCCAAGATGTACCCGCGCACGGGCTCGTCAATGTCGACCGAGAAGCGAATGCCGCGCTGCATAATGAGAAGTAAATGCGTGTGAGTGTCAACGTGGCAGCATGGGTCTCGTGCTAATAACAAAGCAAAAACGAACCTGGATGACGCAGATCTCGTGTGGCGAGACGAGGATCTTCCCAAACTCGGTCGTGATCTTCAACGCGCCATGCTGAGGCACTGGAATAAAAGAAAACATTCGATACACAGCCAATCGCACGTCAGCAACCAAACGCGCTTGCAAACACAAGCATTCGCATAGTTTACACAGCAAACACAAGCAAAACGTACCGATGAGGAAGTCGCCGTCCGAGTTGTAGAAGCACTTGTTGGTCATCGAGACGTTCGCGCCGTAGTTGTGGATCGCCATGCCGTCCTTGAGCGTCGGGTCGCCGGCGCCGCCGACGGTCTTGATGCCCGTGACGAAGTCGAGCTGTTCGTCCTCGCCCGGGAACGGCATGGGGCTCCAGCGCATCTGCTGCGGCGTGAGCGTCGCCTTGGCGAAGTCGTTCTGGAGGAACTGGTGCGCCACCTCCGTGTACTTTTCGTGCACGACCGGCGGCAGGATGCGATAGAGCCAACTGCGTTGGTTCTTGTCGCGCGGCAGCGTGAAGGCCGTGCCCGAGAGCTGCTCGGCGTAGAGCCCGTAGGGGCACTTCTGCGGGTTGTTCTGCGCTTTTGGCAGCGCGCCGGGCAGCGTCTCGGAGCAGAAGTGGCCGCCGAAGCCTGGTTGGTACGCGAGCGTCCCCCACGCGCCGTCGCTCTCAGTGCGCGCCTTCTTGGCGGCGGGTGCGCCGTTCTTGGGACTGCGCGGGCTCATGCTTCTGCTGGTGGTGGTGGTGCTGATGCTGGCAAATGCGCGAATGGTGCGCTCTTGGAGCTGCTCGTAGAGCGTGACGTGATTACGGGCGCGTGCTGATACGAAGACCAGGATGTGGACGAGGCCATGAAGACCATTTTGACTTGAAGTTCTGCCTGGAATCGCATAGAAAAGCATTTTGAGCTTGAACAAAGTATGGCGCTTTTGTAATTATGTTAACACTGGAAAAACAGCGCTTTTGAATGGTCATTTTATGTACCGCCTCTGCTAACGAATGCGCTGAATAGAGAGGTTATTTGAGGCTGGGCGACATTTTTTTGAATCCTGGACCCACTATACGAAAAACGTGTTCGAAATGTCCTGTTTTGTGTGGGAAAACAACCTAGATACCGAGGAATACTGAACAATGTGGTGGCTACTACCAAAATGTTCAGTATTTCTCAACATCCAATGTGTTTTTATACAGTGAACCAAAGGTTGTGAACATTTTTTGTAGCAGGAGAAAGCCATACAAAGAGAAATCGCACTTTAGAGGAATTCGCGTCTCTTCACACAGATGAGATCTTAGCCACACATTACCACCACCAAGCGCCACCACGAGAGCCGTCATGAGCGCACCGCTGGACCCGCGCGTGCTGATCAACTACTACTTGCGCAAGGGTTGGTACGACCACGTGCAGCGGCTCTGCGAAGGTCTGCTCGAGAAGAAGGGCAGCGACCCAGTGCTGCTCTTCTGGCGCGCCTTCGGCATCGTGCTCGAGCGGAGCTACTCATCGGCGATCCGTGAACTCGAGAGCCTCAAAAAGCGCAAGGAGGTGGAACTTCCATGCTTGCACGCGCTCATCTTCGCGCACAACCAGTGCAAGCATGTAGATCACGAGGAGATCGCGCAGTTCGAGCTCCAGGTGTGCATGGCCGAGGAGGCGGCCACGGAGCACAGCCTGCTGCTCTGCGCCACGTTCTTCTGGCACCTCAAGGAGCACACCCGGGCACGCAAGATCCTCGAGCAGCTCAGCGGCGTCAACGGTCGGCCGGGGCTCGCCAAGGACCCACTCGTGCAGCAGCGCGCGGTCGTGCTCCGCGGCTGGGTGGACCTCACACTCGAGCCCAAGAATAAGCGCGACGCAGACCTGCGCGACGCTGCGCTCATGTTCTTTGAGCAAGGCAAAGGAGCCGATCGCAAGGGCGACGCCGAGCTGCTGCTGGGCATGGCCAAGTTCCATGACATGAAGAAGGCGTATCCCAAGGCGCTCGAGTGCCTCGACGAGCTCATCGTCAAGTTCGCGTGGTTTAAGCACTCGGTGAGCGAGAAGGCACTCATCCTGCTCAAGATGGGCAACTGGGAGCAGAGCATCGACAGCGCCGAGCGCGCGCTTGCCGAGAATCCACGAGACATTGAGGCAATCCGAATCATGATCCTCTTTCTGCTCTCGCGCGAGGGCCGCACAAAGGACGCGGCCCAGCAGATCCGTGAGCTCTTTGACGCACTCAAGAAGGTCGAGCCGGCCAACCCGGAGCTTTTTTACGAGATCGCCAAGTGCAACGCGCGGCTTTCGGACCGCAATGCTGAGGTGCTCCAGTGCAACCTGGCGCTTATGGAGCAGGCCGTGGCGCTCAACCCGGAGAGCGGCGTGTTCCGCGCCGAGCGCGGCTACCAGCGGTCGCTGCTCGAGGACTACCCGGAGGCCATGGAGTCGTACAAAGAAGCGCTCAAGCTTGACGAGTCGAATGAGATCGCGCTCCACGGCCTCATCTACTGCCAGATCAAGCTCGGTCAGCTCGAGGACGCGTCGCAGCAGATGGAATTCCTGGGCGTGATCCAGGAATCGATCGGCGCAAGCGCCGGGTTTGTGTTTCTGCAGGCGCTGCTGAGCTGGCACAAGGACAAGGACCGCGCCAAACAGGTGCGGCTGCTGCAGAAGGCTGTCAAGAGCCACATGGACAAGCTCAAGGAGACCATCCAGCTCGCGGACGTGTCTACGCACGAGCTCATGAGCCAGCTCAACCCGCTCTTCCTCGTCGAGGTCGCCTCTGAGTTCTTGGCCCAGGAGGCCAACAGCGGCGGTGGCTCGGCTGGGGGCTCAGGCACGAATAGCTCGGACGACTCCGCCACGGCGATTGTGGCCAAGGGCATAAGCATCCTCGAGAAGCTCGTGAACAAATCCCCGGGCTTCATCCGCGCGCAGTTCGTCCTCGCACACGCGTTCTTCGGCTCGCTGCGGCTCGACGAGTCGTATCATGTCTGCAACACGGTGGGTTTGTTTGTGTATCCTTGTCTAGTAGCACGTGGTGTGTGTTCTTCTCTCGAGACTGATCGAGACTGGTACTTCCTGTCACTTCCTTGAATAGATCATCAAGATGGACCCGGGCCACTCGCAGGCGCACCTCATGCAGGCGCGCATCTGCCTTGAGCGCGAGCACTTCCGCGCAGCCTCGTCTTGCTTGGACCTGGCACTCAGTCACGACTTTTCGATTCGACAGTCGCTCTCGTACTTCATTATCAAAGCCAAGATCCTCGAGAACAGCGGCGACGTGCGCGACGCGCTGCAGACGCTGCAAGCTGCGATGAAGATGCTCAATGCGACGCCATCGGCGGCTCGCAGAAAGGGCGACAAGCCGCTGAGCGCCGCCGCAGCGCCCAGTGAGGTGTCGCTCTTTGACAAGGCGTCCGTGTACATCCAGATGGCTCAAGTTCTCTCGCAGCTCAACGACATCGCCGAGGCCACGCGGGTCGTTCGCGAAGCGCTCCAGGTGTTCAGGTAAGTTCGTCGCGCGAGCGTGTCTTTATAATCAAGACAGAAGCTGACTTTGTGTGTGATATAGAGGCACGACCCAGGAAGTACGTGTCCTGGTGGCCAACAGCGAGCTGGCGATCAAACGCGGTGACTACGACGCAGCGATTGCGATGCTGAGCAACGTGCCGTCGTCATCACCGGCCTTCGCCAAGGCGCAGATGGTCAAGGCCGACATCTACCTCCAGTACCGCAAAGATAAGCACCTCTACGCGCGCTGCTACCAGGTACGTCAGTCTCAGCCAGACCTAGTCTCGATCAGGGGCACCATTGACCTGGTTTATCTGTATGTATAATGTAGGAACTCGTGACCATGAACCCGTGCCACGCGACCCATGTGAGCATGGCCGAGGCCTTCCTGCGCATTCAGCTACTTGACCAGGCGATCGACTCGTTCCGCGCTGCCGCGGCGCTGAGTCCGAACGACCCGACGCTTGCCGGACGTATCGGCAAGGTGCTCATTTCCAAACATGACTATATCAAGGCGCTCGACTACTACGAGAGTGCGCTCAAGCTCGCCCCGGGTAACCTCGTGCTGCGCAAGGACCTGGCCGAGCTCTATGCAAAGCTGGACCACCACGAGCAGGCGCTGCGCGTAATCCAACAGGCGCCTGTGAATGACTCGGAGGAGATCGCGGACCTGCTTCAGGTCGTGGCGCTGCAGCTGATCCTGCCGGAGATCCACCGGGGCCTGGGCAATGATGAGCTGTCGATCCAGTCGCTGCTCAAGGCGTACTCGCTGCAAAAGCTCATCCTGGACCGGCAGAAGAACGAGCAGCCGGACGTGCTGGCGCGGCAGAAGCGATCGATCGCCGACACGTGCTTCCAGATCGCGAGCATCTACGCAGACAAGGGGGGACAGAGCCAGAGCGCGTCGCTGGAGAACGTGCTCAAGTACTGCACGCTGGCGCTGCGCTCGGACGAGGCCCACGAGCCGGCTATCCTCTTCCTGGCGCGCACGCACCAGCAAACGGGCGACCTGGAGCAGTGCCAGGCGCGATGCGCGACGCTGCTGCGGCTCAACCCGGCCCACGAGGAGGCCGCGCTCATGCTCGCGGACCTGCTGCTGCAGAAGGAGGACAACGAGGCCGCGATCTACCACTTCCAGCAGCTGCTCGAGAGCAAACCGAACAACTTCGCGGCGCTCAGCCGGTTCGTCGTCATGCTTCGGCGCGCGGGCAAGCTCGCGGACGCGCCGCGGTACCTGATGCTGGCCGAGCGCTCGGGGGTGCGCGTGGCTCACTCGCCCGGCCTGCACTTTTGCAAGGGCCTGTATTTCCGCTACAAGAACTCGGTGCGCGAGGCCATCGAGGCGTTCAACCTGGCGCGCCGGGATCCCGAGTGGGGCGAGCGCGCGCTCGTGCACATGATCGAGATTTACCTCAACCCGGACAACGAGAACCTGTGGGAGGTCGCGGCGGCAGACGGCAGTGGCAGTGACACCAACTCCAAGGAGCAGACAGAGAACATCCGCATCGCCAACACGCTGCTGGACGAGCTGCCCGTGAAACAGCAGACGACAGCGACGACAGCAAATGAGAGCGGCCGCAGCGCCAAGGTCAAGGTGCTCGAGGCCTACGCCGTGCTGGCCGTCAAGACCAAGGCGATGCTAGACAAGGCCGTGCAGCTCTTCCTCGAGGTGCTTGAGAGCGTGGACCGCGACCACGTGCCAGCGCTGCTTGGGCTCGCCACGGCCTACATGCTTACCAAGCAGCAGCCCAAGGCGCGCAACCAGCTCAAGCGCATCGCCAAGATGGCCTACGACCAGAGCCTCGCGGATGACTTTGAGCGCAGTTACCTGCTGCTGGCCGACATCTACGTGGGCCGGTCCAAGTACGACCTGGCCCAGGAGTTGTGCAAGAAGGCGCTCATGCACAACAAGTCGTCGGGCAAGGCCTGGGAGCTGCTGGGCCTCATCATGGAGAAGGAGCAGTCGTACATTGACGCGGCTGAGTGCTATCACGAGGCCTGGGGCTGCGAGGGCGAGGCCAGCGCCTCCATCGGCTACAAGCTCGCCTTCAACTACCTCAAGGCCAAGAAGTTCGTGGCTGCCGTCGACGTCTGCCACAAGGTGCTCGACATGTACCCCGACTACCCCAAGATCCGCAAGGAGATCCTCGAGAAGGCCTACGCAGGCTTCCGGCCCTAGGGTAGCAGATGGACCCCACTCAATCCACATGCCGCCCAGTAAGGCGTTGGCAAGCGTGGTGGAGACTTTCCATTGAAAACAGAAGTCCTGACCTCCATGACCAATACTCTTGAGTAAGTGCTGCTCTCGCGTCGACTTCTGACCGGCTTATCGCAACTCCTGCGCTCATTGTCTCCTTGATAGACCAGCTTTTCTCCTGCGAATCTACCTTGAAGTCCAGCAGGATGGACATTCTCATCAGGTGCCCAACGTCAAAGCTCTTTTACTGCTTTAACCAAAAACTCGAGCGACCTCCTCCTGAGTTCGTGCTGAAGTCACTCCTCGATAGACATTCACGAATTTCGGTCGTTTTCATATTGCTTCTTGCTACTTTGCCACTCTCCTAAAGGCTGGTTGCTTGCTGCGCTCCTTGGACTCTGCTGTACTTGTCGCAATCCGTTTTTTTTCCCCTTGGGCTCTGGAGTCTTTCTACCCTCACCTCAATCATTTCTTCTTTCTTCTTAGTACGCGCGCTCGAACGTTCGGCCAGTGATGGTCTTCTTGCTCGCCTTAGACGGATCCTTCTCCGGCTTGGCGCGGTTGAGCACTGTGAATAAATAGCCAATCACATCTGTCAATACCAACAGCCAGCCCGTAGACAGACTGTCAACAGCAGAGAGCAACGCACCTTGCAGCAGGAGGTCGACGCGCTTGCGCATGCGGATGTGCAAGTAGGTCTTGGACGCCTTGATGTGGTAGTGTAGGTAGTTGCGCAGGCCCTGGACTAGCGACGCCGCCTTCACGCGCTTTTCCAGCGTGTCCACGTGCCTCGGGAAGATCGCGAGGCTCAAGTAGCCCACGAGGTCCGTCGAGTTGCGCAGACCCGGGGCACCACGCAGCTCGAGCGGTGGGTCCTTGCTGAACGCCGCTGGTGGCGCGTTGTTCACGGTACGACGCGTGTCGACAAACTCCTGCATTTGCATACATTGGTAGCAGCGTCATGTAAGTACAAATGCACATGATGCTGACTCAGCATATAATTCATCACTGCTACAAACCTGCAGGAAGACGCGCGCGATGGCCTGGTCGGTCTTGTCGTCGAAGCAGACCGAGTAGACGATCACGATGCGGTCGGCCTGCGGGAGCACGTACATCGTTTCGTTGCGGCGGAAGGGGATCTGCACTGGCGCCAGTCCGTTGCTCGAGCCGTTCGTCAACGCTTCGAAGCACTGCTCGAACGGTGCGCTCAGGATGTTGCGCTTCAGCAAGGCGACGCGATCGATGAACGAAGCTGACCCATTTCAAGAGCAGATTATTCAACATGGTTAAAGCAGGACATATATGCAGCACTGAACTCCACATACCGGCATTCGCTGGCGTGATCACGTCCACATTGACTTGGAGCGCAAAGTCGAACCCTGGCTTTGGAGCCACGAGCGCGAACTCTGGGTACGTGGCGGCAAACATGCGCTGAGCTCCCAGTCTGCCAAATTAAACGAAGAAGCCACGCATCAGTAGAACACAGATATAAACGCTAGTGGGCTACGAATCCAAGTATACACACCCTTCCAGGTACTTGTACGGAGGGTACGCCATCGAGATCGACAACATGTTGTTCGCAATGGAGACGTCGTACTGCACATCTGCACAAACAGCAAACATATTCATTGTGAGCCCCACACACCCAGCACAGATACACGAGACGTGTTCATATCCGTACCGTCAAAGTCGCATAGGCGGATCTCGAGTGGCTGCACGGGGCGAGGAGCTCTTCAGGTCGTAAACAAGCGAGCACAGAAGCACGTCAGCACCATCCTCAAGCAAACGCTGCTGTAGACACTACAGGAAGGCGGGTCGCGAGTGTACGTACTTCTCTCCAAGACGGCCCTCCAGCACGTCCTTGATGATCTTGTTGTCGTTGTCCAGGAAGAGCATCGTGCGGCCTTCCTCCTCGTGCTTCTGGCTTCGAGCTTCTTCGTGATTGTGTCGCACGTAATGATATCAACAACTGTCTTCCAGATACTGGATCAAAACCGGTTTCTGTTTTGATACTGATATAATATAAGTAGATACCAGTACACTACCGGTTTGTTTATGCCATACTACATGTTCACACAAAATTCATGCCATTTTGAATATTCAATACCGACAGCTGGCATAATTGTCAAGACAGTGAAAAACACTGTCAAATATAGACGTACTTAAAGTAGGACATCAATCACAAAAAAAAGACAAAGTTTTGGCAAAACAGGATGTACGGTTTATGTACTACTTCCAATTTTGACCGTTTTGCTTTGGGTTTGTGGGTTTTACATAGCACCGAAATTGTCAATTTCGTCAACATTAGCTGTCCTTTATCCTGAAATTAGCTTTTTCAGAGGTCTTCGTCTTGTGCACTTCGCGTACAAGAGCTCAAGAAGAGACGCAACAAGATGCCCAACGCACCGGCGAATCACGCGATAGACGCACACACCATGCCTTTTTTCTCCCCAACAACTTAACACTTCCTGTCAGCAGCAGCGCTGCTTTACCTCGATCTCAGAGTCCCCTGACCCAGTCGCACGAATTCCACACCACCTTCCAGTCTTTCACTATCACTGAAGTGGAGTACTGCGCACCGGTACGTCTCGGGCGAAGATGCGTTGTCCATCCTTCAATCGAATAGCCTTGTTCCCTCTTAGCTCCTTTTACTTCAAAAGCTGAGCTCTACATATTCCATTACAACAAGGAGGCAATGATGTAACCCTTGATAATGTATGACAGGATTGTGAGTTACCGGTACTATATTTCAGATACCGGTCGAGGTGATAGCAGTTGAAGCTGGACCGGTACCAACACCGGTATCGCGAAATCACACTGCATACTGAACGCAAGTGTGTGACTGCGCGACGCGACACTCTGCAATTGGCTCTATCAATCGAAGCGACAGCGCGATGGAGTACGGCGTGTACGGGCGCGTGCTCTTCTGTGGACAGCTCGAGAAGCGCCGCGACGGCGCCGTGCGCGGGGGCTGGGCCTCGCGGCTTTTCTTGCTCACGCCCGACGCGCTGCACTACTTCCGCAAGGCCACGGACCACGAGCTCCTCGGCGAAGAGCGCGGCAGTGTACGTGAGCATATATTTTTTTTGGCTCTGGCGTTGTTACAACTGTGTTGCATTTGGCTGACTGGCTATATTCATGCGTGTATGTTCGTGTGCATGCAGTTAGCGCTCTCGATGATCAAGTCGGTGCGCGCAATGCCCGAGGACGAGGTACCTGCGTCGGCTGTCGAGCCTGCAAACGAGCACTACTACCTAGAGATCGCCACGGTAAGCAACGGTATATAATCATTGTGCACCTTATACGACGCGCTACAGCCACTAACTTAGTATGCTGAATGCGTTTGAATCGTATGAAGGAGTCGCGCTCGTTCCTGATGCGCACGCCCGTGAGCGAGGCGTCGACATGCGAGAGCTGGTCGATCGCGATCGAAGAGCAGCGCAAGGCGCTCCAGGCCGAGCAAAGTGACCAACGTGAGTGCTCCTCCTCCTCTTCCTTCGCGGAGGCCATGCCCAGTCCGACGCTGCTTGCGAGGAACCATGAACTTTTCTCCCTGTTCGTAAGTCTTACTCGCCTCCGCTGCTTGTGTCTCTCTTGTGAACCAGAATATAAAAGCATCCTCTTTCTCAATCAACAGGAAACGTCGCCGCCTCGGATCGCGATGATCTCGGTCGTGCGCGTGAACGAGCGCGACGCCAAGCCGTTGGAAGAAGTGATCAAGCGCAAGGTCGCGTGGGGCGAAGTGCTGGATCTCGGTGTCGTGCCACAGGGCGGCGCGTGCGTGATCTTGCTGCAGGACGGCGGTATCGGTCGCATAGGCACACAAGCGCTCATGGGAAGTTGGGACGCTGCTCAAGCCTGCTGGATCGAAGTTTTTGACGCTGATTCTCCCACAGAGATCGAAGGTACTGGACATTGCGTATTACTATGTGACGCTTTCACACTAACAAAGCACCTATTATGTGCTTTGTTACAGTGTCAGTGACATGTAAAGTGCTATCTAAGGCTGCGAAACGACCGACCCCAAAGGACGAGAGCTCCTCGCAAAGCTTGCCCAAGTGGGTCGAATGGGCGGACGAAGGCTCGAGCGTCGGCTTCCTGCTCATGTGCCTCTTTGTGCATCTCCTGTATGGCGTCGACGGGTTCCACTGGTCACACAAATGTTGCCTTACTGTCGGCGCAGCACTGGCGATCTCGACCATCCTGAACGGTTCGGCAAGGTATGAGCAAATCGTTGGATACATATGAGTGATTGGATTTCAAGAGCTCACAAGTGTCGCTTTCAACTATGCTTTTTAGGAATACCCCTCCGCAAATCCTCACTCCCAAGCACTCGAACACGAGCATGCTCCCGAAACTTCAGTTCAGCCTCACAGTCCACAGATGCCGGATCAAGATGGAAGGAACGGAGTATTTGTACCCGAACGACAAGCAGCAGGCGTCATTTTAGATAGAGCACACACTTTCAGCTTCATAGACGCTGGCAATCCCGAGTCTACAACAACAACATACGAGTACATTAAAGGCCGAGAAGGAGGTTTGGTGATCTGCTTTGAACGACCAGTAGATTTCATTTGTTTGTCAAATTACACTAGTCTTGTTCTTCATTTATTGTATCCACTGTCGCTTAAACGCACGCGACACATAGAGATATCGTTCGAGCGGCGCAACGTGTCCGGCAGCGCCACGACCAATTCGCGGCGCGCATTGGCGTTACCGAGCTCGAGTAGCCCTCGGTTGAAGTCCTGGATCGCGATGGCGCCATAGGAAACTGCTCACGCCGAGCATGACCATCGTGCTCATGGTCGGAAATGACAATTTCCACATCTCGGATGATGAAGCACGTCAGCTCACCACATGCACCGCCATAAAGCACCCTGGGGTCGTATGCAAAGCACACGGACGCATGTGTGACAGCGAAGAAGTTGAAGTTGTGATGAGTCACCTTGAAGCGCGACACGAATCTGAGCGTCGCCTGGGAGGTACATGGTGGCGTCCGGCATGGTTGCGTTGATCGTGCGATCTTTCACATACATAAGTGCTTCCATTGTGGCAGTGAACTCTTCGTCGGGCCCGGTGGCTCGCTGTAGTCGCACCCGCCGAAGAGGTATCCGTTCGAGCCGACGATCGAGAGCGTGTGGCCCGATCTGCGCGACGGCAGCTCGCCATTGCGTGGCGCAAGCGCGTCCACTTTGGCCCATCGC
>JAASFV010000346.1:0-25517 GCA_023334015.1 Globisporangium paddicum
AATGTCCCCCTCTCAAAACTGATACTTGCCTCGTTCTCAAAAACTATTGCAATGATCAACAAACGGAAAGCACAGCCGTAAAGCGTTTTCCCATTGGCTCATTCTGTCCAATTTTGAGCTTCAAAAGTCTACTATTGGTTAAAATTTCGGCAAAAAGTGGGTGTCCTCATAGCACTGGCCAGCACTGTATACACCGCAGTCGACTAAGTGGGAACTGACCATGTTAAGGTGCATATGTAACCCACTTATCCGATACAGAAATCACATTCACGCAACCTTCGCGCAACTTCATCTCAACCCCAAAAGAAGAAAAGCGCGAGAAAAAAAGAGCGAGAGAAAGAACAGTCCGCATACAAACTCCCATACTAATTATAATTATACTCCGCATTTGGAATCAGAAGCGAAAAAGCCAAAGAAGAGAAAGAAGCGGACGAAGACACAGAGGGCATGCAGGAGGCGGGCAAGGAAGACGAGTACGTGTTCGTGGGGCACGACACAAGCCCCAAGAGCGCGCTCACGTCGTCCACGGGCTTCCTCGTCACGACACCCACAAGCTCCACGGAGCACGGCAGCAGTCCGCGCTTCCTGGACGAATCTGATAACGACACGCTGCTGCTGCTGAAAGACGATGACGCGTTTGCGGAGGACGAGCTCGATGAAGACGTGAGTGTAGCCCACGACGAGGAGAGCGAGAACGACTCGGACGTATCCATCGAGCTGGACGACATGCCCATGGTGCTGCCGTTCCTGCCAGCGCTGGACGCGTCCACGCAGATCACCAAGTTTGAAGGCTTCAGCGAGGCGATCTCGGACGCGCAGCACATCCTCGACTCGCGTCTGCTGGCGTACTCGCAGTACCAGCAAATGGTACGTGTACGCATGTGTGTGCTCCGATTAATGCTGTTGTTTGTATGTGTGTGCTCACACTTGTGTCATGCGCATGCAACTGCTGAATTTTTGCGCAGGCGGTGCCCGAACAGGCACTGTTGACGCCGCGCCTCGCGCGGTCGGATCGATTTGTCATGACGGACAGACAAATCGTGATGGACCGCCCCGTGACCGTGTGTATGGGCTGGCAGCGCGTCTCCGGCGTGGACTACAGCAGTCGTGACCTGCTGCGCGTGCTGGAGGAGGATGGCGTCTCGTACATGCCGCACGACATCGCTTACAGCGTCAAGTACCTTGCGCCGGTCGCGCCCTTTGGTGATTGTCTTTTCCTGTCCATGGAACAGCTGCTGCTATACACGGAAGAGTGCGAGCCGCTGCCGCCTCACGATATCCGCAAAGTGGCGACCAAGTACTTCATGATGCACTTCAACTCGAGCTCGTCGGAGGAGAAGAAGAAAATCGAGACGGCAATTCAGAACCTGTACTTCCCGTCGCTCAAGGGTGGCTGGGGCGTGAGTCCAATCCAGACGCGTCGCTTTGTCGCCCGCAAGAGCGACAAAGACCTGCTGTACGCCAAGTGCGTCGAGCTGCACGACCGTGGCTATTCGTGGGGCAAGGCTGCCGAGACGGTCTACTCGCAGTTCGCGCAGCCAATCGTCGACGCGCAGTCGTACTGCGAGTACATGAAAGTGGGCAACGGCGAGAACTCGCACTTCATCATCGGACTCAACTACAGCCGCTCGGGGCTCGTGTCGGTGGACAACGATCCGGACAACTCGCGCGTGGCCTGGGGCGACGACATTGTGCTCGAGGCGCTCGCGACCGCGTACCAACGTGACCTCTTCGTGGTGCTCGTGGGCTGCGGCAAGATGTTCTTCTTGCCGCACCGTCCGCGCGCCGAGGGCGATCTCAACACGAGCACCAAGAGCCACTCCAAGGGCCATGCTCCGTGGTTCCTCCTGATGCGCCTCACGGGTAGCGACCGCGGCGGCGACCACTACGAGCCCATGCTCTGCGAGCGCCTGCGTGGAGACGGCTCAAGCGAGTTTGGCTGTATTGGCGACTAAAGAAGCGGAGAGCAGGTCGTGCTGGGCGCCGGACGCTCTTCCATTTCTATTTGATCTCTTCATTCTCTCTGTATTTGTATGCTGAACGAAAAATATAAAAGCCAATTGCGGTCAATTACCACAGACACAAGAGAGAGTTCGTACGCGCGCATGTTGCTGGTTATCTCTTTTTTGTGGTTTACTTGATTTGTTTTCTTCATTAATGCGATCCGCAGACTGACTGGCTCGGTCAAGATCGAGCGACACGAGTGAGAGCTCGCATGCTCAGTCTGTTGCTCTGCTTCAGACAACCAGAACGCAGTCGTGGGGTGGCAGATCGCTTAAGCAATAGAGGCGGGCGGCTGGACGAGGGACGCGACGACGCATCTGCACAATTAAGCGCCGATGGTGTCGAGGCTCTTCTCCCATCGCTCGACGTTGCCTGGGAGCTTGGACCACTCGTCGAACTCGTCGTCGAAGAGCGACGGGATAGCAGAGGACACCGAGCCCGTGGCGGCCGCGACGGCAGGGGCCTCGACGGCCTTCTTGGACGGCTTGAGCTTGAAGAGCATAATAATGCCGGTGTAGATGCCGAGCGTCGCCAGCACGATCTGTAATAATAACAACAGATATAACACAGGAGACGCAGTCAACATCACTGTACAAACAACCTTCTCTCCGCAGACGCTTGATGGTCTCTTTCGGAGACTTGATAGCGCCACAATGGCACTAATCCGCAGCACGCGACCGCATCGGCGAGCGTAACGAAACGACATTCATTCTGCCACCCCATCGCCCTGGATGTTGTATCGCTTGGCACCTCCAAGTTCCATGCAGCAGCTTGGAGCAACCAGAAAAAAAAGAGAACGTAGGAACGCACCTGGTAGTCCTGCGGCAGGACGGCGCGGACCTTGGCCTCGAAGCCCGTGGGTGGCGGGCCGCCGTGACCGTGGCCGCCGCTCATGAGGCGCGCCTGCATGTTGTTGTTGGGCTTGGCCGCCGTGGCCGCCTTCTTGAGCAGGTGGAGCATCGTGGTCGGTCGGTCGCTTGCTTCTTGGTGTTAGCTGCTGTGCTTTGAGGACTGGAAGAGGGGGGCGGCGGCGTTAAGCCCACACACTTTGAAGCGAGTATCTGCCAATCATCACGCGAGATTTCTCATTTCACAAATTTTAACCAATCAGAACTCGATTATACACGCTTTAGATACGTACTTTAACGAGTTGACACGATGCAAGTTATATATCGTACTTTAACAGAGTGTCATAGTGCTCCTGACTGAAAAAAGCGCCAATGGAAATAAATGCCAATAATGAGCAGCCATGGTGATGGCGGCGATGAGCAACTAGCGCAGCTTGTGCGAATCTTCCGCGCGCACGAGGGCGACAGCGGCGAGACAAGGACCAAGAGCTCTTCTAGCAGCAGTGATGATGCAAACAGCGAGGGCTTCGCGATCGTTGCGGCCATCGGCGTCGAGCGCATGAAGGCGCTGCTCGCAGACCGCCTCGCAGCGCAGACGGCTGGCGGACAGAGCCAGTACCAGGATCACGAGTTCCTGGACGCGTTCCAGGCGGTCTTCTGGGCGTTGCATGCGCCCTCGAACGCCCACGAGGGCGAGCAGTGGCGCAAGAAGCTCTTCGTGATGGTCATCCAGAGCATGCACGCGCAGAACGCATCCAATGCGCTCGCAGCCGCGATCCTCAACGTGCTCCTGCGCGAGCTGCACTACCTAAACGTCACGGACCTGCCCGTCGTAATCGAGGAGCTCGTGCGCGGCGTGCTGATCTGCCAACAGCTGCAGCGTCTGCGACCAGCAGAAGGACTCGTGATCTTCTACTCGATAGAGCTCCTGCCGCAGCTGCTGCTGCGCGTGGCGCAGTGCCCGCTGCTCGAGTTCGACGACTCCGTGATGGCCGACCAGTGCTCCGGAGCAGAGTACAAGGATAAGGTGGTGGCCAAGTTCTTCGCGCTCGTGTGGCCCCGGCGCTTCTTCCTACAGGCGCTTAAGACGCTTCGCGACTTCCATTTCAGCGACGAACAGGAGCGCGAGCTCTGCGGTAAGATCTTCCGCGAGGTGAACCGCGAAATCCCGGACGAGACCGCGCAGGACGCCAGCAACGCGCAGCGCAACGAATGCTTTGGGTCGCTGCCCACGATCTTTTACAACGTGATGCTGCTCATCGGCCGCACGAAGAACGAATTCTGCAAGCGCCTGCTCATGAACATGCTGCTACGCAAGTGCGACGCGATCGCCAGTGGGAGTGCGTTGCTATACGCAGACCAGCGATCTGGTGGTGGCTCATCGTCGTCCTCACCAGGTGGACGCTTCGCTGGAGCAGCGAACAGTGGACGAGAGATCAAAGTGCTGCTGTCAACCATGGTCTACCACGTGGACCTCGTGCTCAAGCATGACGAGAGCATCTCCAAGATCTTCCTGGCAGAGTACGAGCTCCAGGTGAAGGACTTGACATCCTTCGACATTGGCTTGCTACTCACGATCGCGACACAGGATAAGTACGAAGCGCGTGTCAATAGCTTCCTTATCCAGCGCGTGACGCAGTCGTACAAGACCGAGGTGCTCGAGTACAGCATCGCCAGTGAAACCAACGGCGTGGCTACGAGATCTGCGTTCCTGGACACGATCGTGCACCCGCTAGACGGCAGCTGGAGCCCCGTGACGCAGCGCATGGTGCACTTTGGGTTCCTGCTGCTCGCCCACGGTGCCAGCAAGCAGGACGAGTCCAGCGCCTCACAGAACAGTAAACAGCAACAGACAGGCGACCGCATGGAGGTCCCATGGGTGGACTTTGCGATCCGCATCATCTTGGGCTGCTTCCAGCACCACGTATCGGCCCGTGAGAAAATCGTGGATCAGCTCGTGAACTCCATCATCGTGCAGGACGGCGGCTCCAAGACTGCGATCAAGCTGTTGGCGCGCATCATCAAGCGTCACCCACTAGAGATCACGCACAAGCTGAGCGAGCGCCTGCAGGAGTGTCTCGAGTACGTGACGCATATGACGCCGCAGAACGCGCGCTTGCTCTTCTCCGCGCTGAGCCCGCTGCTTAAAGTGCGGGCGAACATCAAGAGTTTCCTCATCCTGACGTTGCGCAAGGCCATGTTCCGGAAGGACGAGGAGTCACGCATGATCGCGATTATCGGCTTCGCGTTCCTCTTATGCCTCTCGTCCACGATCTTCAGCCGCAGCAGTACGCTCACACAGCTCTACTCGCAGAACACGAGCATTTTGCTCTCTCAGGGCGTCCAAAACGGCGCTCCGATCGACAACGATATCGCAACCCAGGAACATGCCAACGCAGTCGTCGCGGAGGACCTCTACCGCCAGTTCTGCGGTATCTTCAAGCGCGCATTCCAGCTGCAGACGCGCGTACGCCTCGTGCTGTACGCCGAGCTCGACAAGGTTTTCCATGAGTGCCCGACGCTGCGGCCGTCCATCCTCGAGCTTGCGTTCCAGCATTACTTCAAGTACTATGACGAGAACGAGTCGATCCTGCCGCCACTCAAGGTTGACAGCTGCCTCGCTCGCAAGCGCGGCTTTTACGAGGAGCCGCTCGGGTATTTGCTTCACGTGCTGCTCATCTGCGTCCTGGAGATCAAGAAGGATAGCGTGAGCGAGAACGACATGCTCGGTGACGACGACATTCCAGCGACACAGACGGCCGGCGCGCAAAAGTCCTTTGAAGCCATAGAGCACAACGTGTCGGTCCTCATGGAGCGCATGAAGCGCTGCGAGCTGGCGGACTTTGAGATCGACAAGAACCTCTCGTTTGCCGCGCAGACGGCGATGGGCCAGTCGAACCAGCGGCTCGCAAAGATCTTGCTCGACGTTTGGGAGGTTTGTATGAACTGGACGATCGGCAGCTCCTCTGGCGGCATGAATTTGGACGGAGCCACGTGGGGGACGCTGGCACACTACCTAGAGATGCACAAGTGGCTCAAGGCGAGGCTGAAGGAGCCGGAGGAGAAGGGGAAGGGTGCGGATGGCGGCGATCGCAAGCGCGGACGATCGTCAAAGAAGCAGAAGCTGCAGTCAGCAACAGCAGCAGTGGGGATCCCAGCAACAGCGAACTCAGGATCAAACCAGCAAACCACGAAAAATGAGGACTTTGCTGCGTTCTTTGGTGAGCACGCGTCGTTTAACAGTGGCCTCCTGCTGTCGCCCTCGAGCGTCTTGTCGCTCCTGAAGTTCAGCAAGAAGAGGCTCCAGGACGACTTGTCAGGTATCACGCGAGACGACGAGCACCTGCTGCTCTTCATGCTCGACAAGGCGGCGCTTCTGGTCGAATTCGCTCAAAAGAGCGTCACGACGTCCGCTGGCAACCTGTTCAACCAGAAGTTGGTGCTTGTGGGCGAGAATCGCGTCCTGGTCGACCGTCTCGGCTCGATCGCGTTTGGGATCTTCTTTGTCTGTCACGAGGCCGGCGGCGCGCTCAACAGCACATCTTCATCACTGGCCAGCAACAAAAGCCAGGCGAGCCAGCTCGAAGACATTCGCTTCGAGTCCCTAAAAGTGTTCGCAGCGATTGTGGGCGTCTGGATGATGAAGTCGAGCGAGGAAGCGGCCGACTGCCTCGCGTACGCGTTCTCGAGCGTTGGGATCCAGGACGAAGATGAGCTCATGGGCGACGGCGACACGAGCAAACTCGAGAATTGCGCGATGGTACTGCACAAGCTACTGGACGCCGCGATCTTGAAGAAGATGGCGCGAGAGGCGATCGTCGTGCTGGGAGTGATCAGGTCTGTGTGGTGCAAGCTGCCATCGCGCGTGATCATCAAGCACGAGTCGTGGATGAAGCACGCGCTGCTACGCAAGAACTTTGCGTCGCAGAAGCTCCTGGAGACCATGGTGAACCTTTTCCTGCGTCCGCACCCAGAGATCGGATTACCAGCGAGCTTTGCGCTCCAGCTGACGAAGGGTTTGCTGCACTACTGTAACGGCGGAGACAACGACGGCGAGGTGACTGAGTTTGCGAACGCGCCTGATCGGCTGAGACTCGACCAATTCGACGACAAGTGCATCCTGACGTGTGCCGTCGCGGTCCTGGCGCGCTGTGAAGAGGCGATGAGTGAACTGGAGCCGACGGTGAAGGAGTTCGACGCGCAACAGCGCCGCCAGATGATGAAACTCAAGGAGGACGACGTAGCGCTGCTGCAGTTGCTGGAGGACGAGACGGGAACCTCGGTGCTGGACATCACGAACACGACGTCCAAGAGCCACGCGAAGTACAAGGGCATATGCCGTAAGGTTTTTGAGCTCTGTGGGATCCTTTTGCCGTTTGTGATGATGGAGTTGAACAAAGTCGCAGTTTCGATCCGCGTCATTCGCCTTATTGGCCGTCTGTACAAAGTGCTGGTGGTCATGGTGAACTGCAAGCTGCGCCGGAAGGACTCAACACTGCCAAAGTACCTCCAGCGGCTCTTTGATCGCGTTGCGGTTGAACTCACGCCGACACTGCTCCTGTTCATCGCGTGTATCCATGACGAAGGCAAGAAAGTGGCGCTCGCGGGCGTCTCGAAGGGCAAAAGCAGAGCGAAGCAGACGAGCGTGACGGCGGCGACGACAAACGCGCAGTCCAAGCTCATTCCGGACGTAATTTTCCAGATGGAGCAGTTTGACGTCGCGCTCATCAAGCTGTTCAAGCTGTCCAAGGTGAGATTATGTTGCTGGGGCTGAGATTGTTGTTGTTAGGGTTGTGAGACTTTGTATCACATGCTGACCATGCCATTAATGCTTGTAGGATCGGGTTTTCGATCAGTGGATACGACTGCGCCAGGCGCGCGACTTCCGGTTCAACCATGAGCGCATCAAGGAACACTTTGACGAGGACGGCGACGAGAAGCGGCTTCGTCATGACGACGGCGACGCTGTCAACGAATCTGAAGCCAGTGGTGCAGAAGAAGAAGCGCAAGAGCAGCAGGAGCCAACGGAGGTGACCGTGTTGACAGACAATGTCGAGACAGAGAGCGCGGAGGACGAAGACACACACGACGAACGGACAGAGGAAGAGGACAACGGGGACACATCGGCAACATATAATGGTTCGGCCTCCAGCAAGAGCAGCAAGCGACGACGACGCAGCAACCTGGAAGAGGAAGAGTCAGCGAGCTACTAGCGTTGGGAGAAGGAGTTTATGAATTAAGTTATAGGTTCGAACCGGTCGAGAGAGGTTCTACGATCTGCTTTCCGTTGTAGGAGCTGCTGCTGCTGCTAGAACTGGGAGCTTGGGCGGCGACGGCGGCTGATTTCGTGCGAGCTCACACTGCCAGAAGCGCAGGTTGTCGTCCAAGTGCGTCATGCAGTGCGCCAGTTCGACACGCGGCAGCTGACAGAGCGCGTGGAAGAGCGGTCGTACGATACCGATGATGAAGCCCGCTTGCATCTTCTCGATCGGAATGGGGTTCTTGCGGTCGTAGCCGACACTCACGGGTAGCTGCAGCTCGCGCTCCTTGTCGCCCTGCTGGTAGAACTCACACATGATGCGATCTGCCCACGTCTTGCACATGTCGATCTCCTTGGCCGGGTTGGACACGTCCGCAGCGTGCAGCGCCATCTATTGGCAGACAGACATATACGAGCCACGACAGCCAGTCAATACGGCTGCATTGGAAGGAGTTGACGGCAGTATGAAGCTCCTCACACCTGCAGCATGAGCTTCTCGTCGTCTGGATCGCTGAGCCGCCAGCCTTCGTCTGATGACCTAGAAATCTCACCATTCAGTAGCTGTTGGTTGTGTTTCATCAATCATTCAAGCCTCACACACGAGTCCTCACCTGCAGACCAGGCCCTCTAGCTTGGCCAAATAGGTCGAGTGGACAGTGTTGTCGGTCGCAAGCACCATGTCCGTGATGAGGTTGCGCACTTCGAGCTGCTCGATCTTGGTCAGTCCTTGTAGCACGTTGCACTTTGGGCTCTTGAGCAGCTGGAACGCCAGCGCGCAGTGCATGTGCTCGAGGGGCGAGCGGTACACGTACTGGATTGCCAGGTCGTCGTTGATGCTGATGTGGAAGTTGTTGGAGTAGCTTGTGTGGCCCTGTGTGCATATCAATGGTTAGCAAAATTGAAAACATTATCAAGACACCAACAGTTAACAAGGACCCACCACGTCATGGACGATCGCAGCGAGGATTGCAGTGCACTTGGTCCGTGGCGAGAAAGACCCGCCCAGGCCCCCAGGAGACAGGAAATGGTGGAGACTCTGCGCCACGTCCGCCGCGTGAATAGCTATTAATTTCGAAATTCAGTCACAATATATGGTCAGGAAATCCCCCAAGGGTGCGCTAGCGGAAGCTGAGCAGTGAGTGGCCTCACAGTTGTGATATGGGTGGCTGTGGTACTTGAGCTCAATCCTACAATCAGAGATCACAATGAGCAAGTTTTGACAATGTTGCTGTCAGGAAACCAATTTCCATCATGATCCACAATTTCACACAATTCCAACAAACTGTTTGCCACTCACTGCCTCAAGAAGCGATGGAGGCGGCCCTGCGACGAGCGGAAGTGGCAGCAGAAGTCGTACTTCTCTAGAAGCGCATTGCCCACGATGCTCAGCGTCTGGCCCGGGATCGCATCGGCGATCTACAGTATAAGTATCGTTTATGTTCAAGAACAGACATTCCGAGATGGACATTTTAAGAATGTTGTCCTCACCACAAAGATGTTAAAGTCCCAGCTCGAGATCTTGAGCAGCTCCGTCTTCACGACCTCGATGACCACGGGGTTGTCCACCTCGGGACAGACTTCGAGCGAGTTGCTGCGCTTGTGTTGCTGCACGGCGCGCGCCACCAGCGACGCCGACCAGCGGTTCTTGCTTGTGGGCGTGTGACAGCTGCTGCTCTTGCTACTGCTGCTCTTGCCCTTCTCGGCTGGGTACATGGCCAGCAGACAGCGCCGCACGAGGCTGGTGCGCCGCACGGCTGCGCGGAAGGTCTTGGCGCACTCGGCCTCGTGGATGAAGTTCTGGATGAAGTAGTTCTGCATGCTCTCGTCAAACACGTTGGCGTGCGACAGGAAGAGCTGCTGCATTTCGTCCTCGATCTACAAACACGGGTACAACGAGTGAGCTTCTGCCATAACGGACTGAGCAAGGCCCATATAGATACAGCAGTAGGTATTACCCCTCGCTCCGAAGACGTGCTTGACTCGAGTGCCTTGGCAAAGCCCGCAAGGATTTGGTCGAGCTCCTCCTTCTTTACGACCGCGACGCCAGTGCCGTCACTCTCTGCTGTTTCGCCACCAGCTGTGACTGCTGCTGCTGCCTCTTGCTGTAGTTTGCGCAGCAGCGTCATCGCGAGCTCAATGGCGGCGTCCGAGCCGCTACATACGCTGCTTCTGTTGCTCCAACTGCCACCACCGCTGCGGCTTCTGGCCGTCGCTGCTTCGCTCTCGCTCTCGTCACCCGCGTCCGTGTCCTCACCCCCGCTGCTACCTGACGCGACAGGAACCATGCCCGCGGGGTCTTCTCTGCCACTCTCAGCATCAATTCGCTTGGGCGCCAGCGAGCCTCGCTGCAGGAAGCGGCCCACGGGCAGTGGCGACCGTGGCGCTTGCTGCTTGCCTTCGCCACTCGTCTTGGGCTGCAGTTGCGTCATTGCGGGTGGCGGAACGTCAATCTTACGAGGAGGTGGAGCTGCTGGCGCGTTGTCGTTGGCACTAGAGCGCTGCGTGAGTGCGGCCGCCATGGCTCTGAGCAGCGCGCGGCGCTTCTGGTCGCCCACGTGGCTCCCCATGCTCTCTTGTCTCTGTCGTGGAGATATATAGAGGGATGACGCGAAAGGGCGTGCGCTGTTGCCCTTTTAAGATCTAGGCGTGTCGCGTCTGCTGCTGCCCATGCTGCTATAAATAGCCACGGCCTGCACGGCTGACGCGCTATTTATAGCTCAACTGGTGCGAGCAGTGCAGAACGCGACACCAATTTGATGCGTGACGCCACTTGGGCTGAATGGTGTGTGCTTGGAGAGTGGGCCGTGGACGAGATGCACCGCTTTAGATGGCTTCAATCTGTAGATGCACATCACACAGAGCCACACACAACGAGGCGATCAATATACAAGAAGCGATAATGGAGAAGAGTGCGAAGATGCGGGGGCGTGAAGCAATTCGTGGGTGATCCTTTATTTTCGAAATAATGAAGAGACAGAGGCGGCGACGCTCGACCGGGCGAACCCATGCAGCCGCACTCGCTCGCTCGGTCAGCCGCAGCAGCGACGCCTCCGCAACCATGGAACTAAAGAACCGCTACTGTGTGACGAGCAGCAGCAGTTGCTTAGACAGCTCCAGCCTGCTTGGCACGCAGAGCGGCGTAGTAGCCCTTCATCTCCTCACGCTTCTGGAGCGCGCGACGGTGCGTTCCCAGCTGGAGACACGAACACAAGTACGAGAGAGCAATTAGCATCAGAACTGGGCATCACAGGCGAGCAGATGAGGTGCTGGAACGTACTCTCTTCTTGGAGAACTTGTAGATACGCTTCTCAGCCGACGAGCCACCCGACTTGATCATATCAAGGATGCGCTTCTCGTACGGCATCAAGCCGACAACCTCACGCACGACGTTGCGTACGAGCTTGGTCTTCTTGCCAGCACGCTATTGAGAGCACACAAAACAACAGCACATGTAATAATGTCAGATCTCGGTTGCTAGACACGTTGCAATGGTTGCTGTTCGGCAGCGACGGGCTTGCTGTGGCTCAGTAGCAGGAGCAATGGACTCGCTAGCAGCTCGTTTTCTCTCCCATCTCGTCTGGCTCTCCGCTGTTGCGCACTGGCAGGGTCGTCTTCGACCGCTACGGTCTCCATCACGAGACTGAGTTGCTGTACACTGTTGCTGCATCTGCTGATTGCTTCACCTGCCTGGCTGCTCATACACTTCCGTTCTTCGGAGCTGCTCATTTTTCTGCGGATTGGCTGTTTCGGGATTTGCCGATCTGCAAACGCTATAATCTGCGTCCTGATGCGTCCAATAGCGCCGCCACAACTGCACCAGTCGACTACACGCGCTGCCCGAGAGAGAGAGAGAGAGAAGAAGCGCCACTCCACCGCGTCCACTGCCCATCGCCGACCGCGCCATTCAGCGCCAAAAAAGCCCCATTAGAGATACGAAAAAAAGTCACTTACGCCCTTGCGGGAGGCTGGGCGCGCAGCCACCTGCTTCTTGGTGACAGGGAAGCCCTTGTTCAAGCCCACGGCGATACCAGTCGACGACATTATTTGCTTCAGAAAGTCTTAAAGAATCGAACTGCTTTTGGCGCTGCACACCCCCGTAGCATGTTGCTTCCGCAGGCCACTGCTGCCCCAGTCAACCGCCAAGACCAACCATTTCTCGCCACGGGCCGCCGGACCGCGCGTTTCTTCAAGGACCGGTCCGGCACCACAAGCTTGACTGGAAGTGGACACGGTTAGAAACTGATGCGAACTGAGAATACCTGATTCTTCTGAGAATGCGCTCTGATTGGCTGCGACGGCTTTTTCAAACAGCTTGGTTTCAGTATACTTTTGTTTTTCATTTTTGGACTTCATGGTTCCCGACTAAGTCCGAATATGTGAAAAAAGGGATACTGAAGCCAAGGTTTAAAAAAAGAGCTGTCGGAGCCAATCAGAATACAGTATTATCTGACAATCTGAGTATTATCAGGTCAAAATCGGACTTTGCCGGGAATATGGTGAACAAATCCATTCTTTTTCGCGAAATATCCGGCAAAGTCTGAATTTGATCGTTTTCTGATCGGCTTTGGGAGGGACAGGGCTTTGCTGGTGAAAACGCGTAAATCGAATGTAGTGAATTCGATTTGAACATACCAAAAATAGGATTAAAAGTCGAATTATGGCGACTATCTGAGTTGTTGACCTGCGGCCACTTCTCAAGTGTACCACTTTGGATGGTACATCTGGTGGTACGCGGGCCAGTAATAAAAGCGACCGGCCCATTGCGACACCAAAGGCTGCCATGACATCACAGCGATGAGACTTCCAACGCAATCTCCAAGAGCTACGAGTGACTTGCTGGGCGAGCAGCTCCAGTTAGACTGGGCGTTTGTATGAATGGATAGACGTCCACCTGTCCGTCCTGCCAGATTCGCTGCGCAACACCATGGCGCTCGCTCCTTTGCCACCATTTGCGCATTTCCGCTGCCAGAGTCATCTCGCCTGCCTGAGCCATGGCCATCATCAAGCCTGACCACGACGCGTCCTCGTCCTCCGCCTCCTCGGTGGCGGCCAAGGCCACCGACCAGCAACTCGAGCGCGTGCTTGCCGCCGCCGGCTACACGCACGTCGAGGGCGCGCCCGAGCCGCTGCCGCTGGCACTGCCGCAGTTCTCCATCAAGGACCTGCGCGCCGCTATCCCGCCGCACTGCTTTGAGCGCAGCTTCGTGCGCTCAACGTATCACCTGATCAAGAACGCGCTTATCTGTGGCGCGCTCTTCTACGGCGCAATGTTTATCGACGCGACTCCCGGCTACACCAAGTTCGTGCTCTGGCCGCTCTACTGGTTCTTCCAGGGCTCGTACCTCACGGGCATCTGGGTGATCGCACACGAGTGCGGCCACCAGTCGTACTGCGCGTCTGAGACGATTAACAACATCTTCGGGCTTGTCCTGCACTCGGCTCTGCTCGTGCCGTACCACAGCTGGCGCATCTCGCACCGGCGCCACCACTCCAACACGGGCAGCTGTGACAACGACGAGGTCTTCGTGCCGGTCACGCGCTCAGTCTACGTCGCCACGTGGAAGGACAACGTTGAGGACTCGCCGCTCTATAACCTCTATAAGATCGTGCTCATGCTCCTGGTCGGCTGGATGCCCGGCTACCTCTTCTTCAACGCGACGGGCCCGACCAAGTACGACGGCAAGCCGCGCTCGCACTTCAACCCGTACGCGGCCATGTACAACGACCGCGAGCGCTGGATGATCGTGCTCAGCGACGTGTTCTTCGGCGCCGCGGTCGTGGCGCTCGGCGTCCTCATCAATACCTTTGGGATCGCGACCATGACCAAGTTCTACTTCGTGCCGTACGTGATCGTCAACGCCTACCTCGTGCTCATCACGTACCTGCAGCACACGGACACGTTCGTGCCGCACTTTCGCGACGGCGAGTGGAGCTGGCTGCGTGGCGCGCTCTGCACGGTCGACCGTTCCTTCGGCTCGTACCTGGACAGCGTACTGCACCACATCACGGACACGCACGTGACGCACCACATCTTCTCCAAGATGCCCTTCTACCACGCGGAGGAGGCCACCGAGGCGCTCAAGCCCATCCTTGGTGCCTTTTACCTCAAGGACGACACGCCAATCCTCAAGGCGCTCTGGCGCTCCTACAGCAACTGCAAGTATGTCGAGGACGGCGACAAGGTCGTGTTCTACAAGAAGGCGCTGTAGAGGCAAGCAGGTCATTCTGAACAAGCTAGCCAACAGCCAGACATTTGTCACGCGTAGCTCTTTAATAAATTGGATATTTGGAATTTGGTTGGTCCACAGCGACTCTCTCTTGTTCTGACGCGCTCTATGGCGAAGTCACGTGGGAGATGGCGCCTTCTTCTTCTTCTTCTGCTTGGGGAAGAGATTCGCCAGCAAGCGGCTCTACAGACAGAATCAGCAGAGCCACAGGAGGTTAGTCAACCTCACCAGCAAATGGTGATATACAAGAGTCGCACCTTCTTGCGCGTCCTGCGGCCGCTGGTGGCCAATGCTGCTGCGGACAACGGACCCACTGTTGCTCCTGCAAGGATTGGCGTCACGACTCCAAGCGACGTGCTGAGCTCAGCTTCTACGGGCTCTTCGTCATTCGCACTCAGCCCTCGTCTTCGTTGCTGAGCCCCTACTGAGGAGCTGAGCATGAGCGCATCGACCGAGTCGTTGAGCTTCTGAATCTCGCTCAAGTGCGCTCGAAGCTTCTCATCTTCTTCCTCTGCCTCCAGTTCAAGTTCAGACGTCTTCGGATGCGCACTTGGTCGAGGACTGTGGATCCTGCTAAGCTCCAAGGCACCTATACTGCTCTTGCGTCTCGACAGTGGCTCGTCCAGCCCTCCTCTCAGCCCATGGTTGCTGGCGCGTGGCGACTTGATGCGCGTATACTGAAAAACCCGGGCTTTCCGCAAGCACGAGTAGCCGCAGAGGCCACCACAGAGCCAGCCGAGAGCGACCGTGAGCACCAGCACTAGGCCGATTGTGAGCGCACAGATACGTGACAGCCAGCGCCAGAAGTGGCCGTCAGCACTTTGAGAATCGCCATTGGGACTGGGAAAGTGGTGGACTGTGGTCGCCAGTTGGATCGTGACTTCCATCGTGAAGGGCGCTTGTAGAATGCTGTCCTGAGTCTGAGTAGATGGCTGCAGCACCAGCATCAGCGTTCGCACCAGCTCACCACTGCTGTCACCAAGAGCTGGTAGCTCTGAGGCCACCTGTAGCACGTCGATCACAGCCACTGTGATGGATTTCTGGCGTGCTGCGAAGTGCACGAGGCTCTTAGTCGCAACAAAGTCTACTCCTGGCCTCGCAGACGCTGATTCGGCAGAGCCACTGGCCTTTGCGACGTAGAACGAGACGCTCGAGTCCCCACCGCAGCGCTCATTCGAGCGCTCAACCGTGGCCGAGACGACCACGCGTTCACCTGTGAGCTGCTGGACGCTGGTGGCGTTCGTCTGGAACGAGAACACGTCCTGGCAGAACGGGAGCTGCTGACCCGTCAAGGGCTCCAGTTTCTGTATCTGGAGCACGGTGTTGTCGCTTGAGTCGTGATTCTTGACGCCCATGACCAGCAGCAGGCGCTCGCTGGCTGATCCCGTCGCGATACCCAGGGCTTCACCAGTCAGCCCAGTCTCCTGGAGCCACTGGGTCCCTCCAGCTGGCGTGGCGCGCAGGACGAAGAGCTCCGAAGATGATCTCATGAAGCCAGGGTCTGCCAGCCCCAGCACCGCTACACTGTCCTCAGCAGCACCAGAGTTACCAGACATAGCTGGTAAGCGAGCGATGCCCTCAGCGCTGGTGCGTGCGGTGGAGACGACCTGACGGACCCACTCAACTTTGCCATCGGCGAGCCGCACTTTGGCGAGCATAGCCTGGTGCGCGCAGTCGTTAGTGTTATCCGTTGCTGTTTCAAAGAACCGCGTCTTCTGCTTGGTGAGCTGACTAATGGTGCAGAGCTCTGCATACTGCTGCAGGTCTTGCGCCAGTGTTGAGATGACTCCGAACGTCGTTCCTGTGAGGTAGATGCTTGACTCTGATAGTGAGGATGAGACCACTGCAATATCACAGTTGCCACGCCTTCGAGTGGCGCCTGAGCTATCACTTGGCAACCTGCAGAGGTCTGCAGCGGAGCTGTTGGAGTCAAGCTGCGTCGTCCAGAGCGCTTCTCCCGTGAGTTCGTCCAGCTTCCGGACGAAGAGGTCGCTCGCATGCGCAACTGGAGTCGAGTGATTTCGCAGATCGCCCTTCGTGTCGCCGACCACCACGACGCTGCCAATGCCGTCGACGTCTACGCTGAAGACCCGGTCGCTGGTCTGCGATACGACCTGGTGCGCCCACAGCAACTCTCCTGTATGTGTCTCGAGCTTAAAAACTACGCCAGCGAAGCACTCTTGAATGGCTGCTGCTGCTGATGCAGGCTGCTTGCTGCTGGTACTAGCCTGTGACCTCCACTGCACACAGTTCGAAACTGACGAGGAGCTCTTTTTCTGCTGCGTCAGGTCTCCTCCAGAGAAGCCAGTGACGTACACTGCCGAGCTACTGGGGTCCACTGTGATCGATGTCGCTTCATCTCGCTGGGTAGAACCGATGGTCTTGTGCCACACAATGTCCCCACTCGCACTCATCTTGGCCACAAACATGTCGGACGCATCGTCACCGAGTGTGGCGTTCATACTGACACTCGTAACGATGCACGTGCCTGCGATGAAGACGTTGGCGCTCGCATCTGTCGCGACGAACATGCTACTGCACTCGTAGCCATCCCTACTGAGCTCTCGTCGCCAGAGCTGCTCGCCCGTCGTATGTGTGTATTTTGCCACAAACACCACGGCATGTCCTGCGCGTCTCTCTATTGTCGAGATAGCACATCCGCTCACGAGCAGGTCGCCGTCGCTGTCGAGCGTCATGGTAGTCGCATGGCTCGTCTGATCATACGGCAACGAGAACTCTGCGAGGCCCGCCTCAGATCCGCTGAAGCGCGTCGCAAGGATGCTCACGACCACGAGCAGCGACGACGGCAGACCGCTGCCACATTTTCGCCCCCGCCGTCGTTGTATGGTGTCGCCGTTTGCCCAGCACCGACGACGCCTTCGAGATGCGCGATGGACCTGCTGCTGCAATTGGGAGTGATGGTCTGCAAATGTAGCCATCTTGTCATCGTGATCCATACGTGATGTAGCCATGTCGAATGACTGGACAGGAAGAGATGCTGATGCGGGCAGGCGTGTGTGCGTCGCCAGGGCCTCTTCCTGCACGTGGAGAGAGCGAGTGGGGGCTAATGTATCTGCTGCAGATGTCATCTTGTCTCTAGACACTTGTTCATCGCGCTCGCTGCAACTACGATTCTATTTCAAAAGCAGCCATCGCCTCCTATTCCTGGACGCAATTACCAAAGTCGTCAGGTGTTGCGTTGAGTTCGAAGCGTTTCTTCGGCAGCTATATGTTCGCTCTCTCTCTATCGCTACCAAGCTCGCGCTTCTCTCTTTCTCTCTAAGCTCAACAACGTGGACATCCAAAGCAAAGCGAATCAAATATTTACGAGACTGTCCATTCTCCTCATCTATCTGTCTATGAAAAAGCTGCCAAGTGCGCTTCGCACAAGCCGCCTACTCGAACCACCGCTCACGTGCCTCCACAGCATCGCCGGCAGTCTTAGCGGGCCTGTCACCAAAGATTTCGCGCTTGTAGTTGCGGACGAGCGCGTCGAAGGACTCCTCCACTTCCACCTCCTTGGCCTGCTTGCGATCCTTGCGCGACGGCGCCGCCTTGACCTTCTTGCTCACCTTCTTCGCAGCAGCAGACGTCGTCGTAATGGCGACCTCATCGTCGCGTTTTCGCTTGCTATTGGTCTTCTTGGTCGCCACGATCACCTCCTTCTTTGGCTTCTTACTGGCGTCCTTCTTGGCCTTCTTCTTGCCGTCGGCAGCGTCACCGGCACCCTCTTCCTCCCCAGCGCCCTCCTTCTCGAGCGCGCGCTGCTTCTTGGCCTCGCGCTGGCGCTGGCCGCGCGACTTCTTGTCGCTCTTGTCGTTGTCGGCACCGCCCTGCGCCTCCCGTAGTGCACGCTCCTCCTCGCGGCGCTTGTCGGCGTCCTGCTGGCGCTTCTCGCGCAGCTTCAGCTTGCCGTGGTTCTCGAGCGCGAACTCGACAATGAGGCGCGAGCGCTCGTTCTCCTCGAGCGCGCCGCCCTTCTTGTCAAACTTGGCGCCGCCAGCCGCAAAGTGCGTGAAGACCGGGTTGTTGTTGACCTTGCGCAGCGCCGCGAGCGCGTGGATGTGCTCGGCGAACTCGACAAAGCCGTAGCCGCGCGACCTGGCCTCCTTGCCCTCGGTCTTGACGGCCTCCGTGTCGCGCACGATCTTGGCCATCTTGACCTTGACGGGCACGGCGTCGCTCTTGGGCAGCAGCTCAAGCTTGACCTCGGACCGGTCCACATTCTTCTCGCGCAGACCGGCGATTGCGGCGTCGCGGAAGATTTCCTTGAGCTTCTTGTCGTCCAGCGTCGTCGCGAGGTTGCGCACCGAGAGTCGCAGCGGCGACACAAAGTACATGGGGTTCTTGAGCTTCTCCTTCTTCTCGCGGATGGCGCGTCGGCGCTTCTCAATGTCCATCTTGGGCAGCAGAAGCTCCTCTTCCGACATCTTGTTGACGTTGATCGTGCCTTCATACGCCAGATACATGTTGCGCTTGTCCTTCTTCTTGCGCTCGTTGCTGTTCTCGGTTGTGAGTCGGTCCGCGTCCTCCTTGGCCACGGCGCGCGTGAGCGAAAGCATGCGGCCGTCCAGCATGAGCGCGTCGCCGTCCGCCAGCGCCGAGAGCGTGAACAGGTTCTCCTTCTTGGCCTTCTTCTTGCCGCTCTTTTGCTGCTCTTCGCGCTCGGCAGCCAGCTGGCCACGCGCAAGCACGCGGTCCGCGACCTCGGCGTCCTTGAAGCGCACGAAGCCCACGCCCTTGGACAGCCCCGAGCCGTAGTCGTACACGATGCGCGCGTACTCAACGGGCCCGAAGGTCGCGAAGAATCGGTTGAGCCCGTCCTCCATGGTCTGGAACGACAGATTGCGGATGAAAATCGTGCGGTAGCGCTGCGCCTCCGAGTCCGTCTTGGGCTTCTCGTCCTCCTCCTCATTCTGTTCGTCGGCCTCCTCCTCGTCATCCTCGTCGTCCGTGGCTTCGTCGCCAGAGGCCATCTCCAGCTCGTCGTCGTGGTCGCCCTCCTCGCCCTCGTCGTCCTCGTCCTCGTCTGGGTTCACCTCCATGCTCTTCTGCGTCTTCTGCTGCTCCAGGTACTTGGACTTGGCCAGCGCAAAGTCCACGATCATCTCGCGGCCCTTGATCTTGACGCCGTTGAGCTTCTCGACCGCCACGCGTGCGTCGTCGATGCCGCGAAACTGCACGAAGCCAAAGCCGCGACTGCGGCCCAGAGCATCGGGTTTCTCCGCGTTCTCGTCCACGGGCATGCGCACCACTCGCGCCTCGAAGAGCGGGCCGTGAGCCTCGAATGCCTTCTCCAGGTCGCTGTCCGTCGTGTCGAAGTGCAGGTTGCGCACAATCAGACGCAGGCCCTCGTTCTCCTTGGCGTCCGCACCCACACCGCCGCTCTTGGCCAGCGATTTGACCTTGAGCATCGCGCCCTTGAAGATGTGGTGGTCGAGCTTCGCGATCGCCACCTGTACGTCCGCGAGCTTCTCGAACTGCACGAGCGCAAACTTCTTGCCCGTTTTCTCCTCCTCCTTAAGCTCCACACTGAGCGCCTTGCCGATCTTCTTGACCTTCTTCACGATGTGCTTCTTTGTCACGTCCGCGCCCAGGCCGTACATCACAATCGACTTCTCCTCGGACTTGGCGTCATCGTTCTTGCGCTGCTCCACCTGGCGCAGGAACTCGCGGTGCATGCGACGGCGCGCGTTTCGGTCGCTCTGCACGCGTCCATCCGCGTCGATCTTGGGCTCGGCGGCCGCAAAGTTCGGGCCGTCGTCGATGAGCGCCTGCTGGGAGGAGACGGCCTTCGTCTGCTGCTTCTTTGGCTGCTCTGGCTGCTTCTTGACAGGCGAGGCCTTGACCACTTCTTTCTTCACCACCGGTGCTGGTGCTGGGGCCTTCAAGACCTTTTCCTTCTTCACGGGGACAACTTCTTGCTCGTCTTCGCTCTCGACTTGGTGCTCTTTCTTCTTCTTCTTCTCCTTCTTCTCCTTCACAGGCGCCTCTTCTTCTTCTGCAGCTTCTTCAGCAGCTTCCTTCTTCTCCTTCTTGTGTTTCTTCTCCTTCTTCTCTTTCTTTGGCTTGACCTCTTCCTCATCAGCTGCTGCTGCTGGCGCCTTGGTGTCTAAGGAAATGTAGTCCTCTGCGGCCTTGGCTGGCTGTGCTGCTGCTGGTGCGACGTGCTGAGATGGCTGCTGTTGTTGCTGGTTCTTGCCCTTCTCACGCGCAATTTCTACATAACCAAGTCACACGTGTTAGCAAACGCCATGCTTATATACTGATCATAGCTTGCATGGACGCACCGAGACGCATGCGGCGGCCCTGGAGGTCGTGGCCGTTGAGCTTGGTCACCGCGTACTGCGCGTCGCTCTCAATGGCGCTATCATCGCAGACACAAGTACAGATACAGTCAGCTTCACACACAACAACAACGAACAGCACATAGAACCAACGCAAGACACACAAGCACGTACTATCGCACGAACGCGAAGCCGCGCGTGAGCATGTCGGTCTTCTTCTTGCCCTTGTCCTTGATCACGTCCACCTTCTTGACGGGCCCAATGTCGCCGAAGAGCTGCTCGAGCTCCTCCTGCGTGATGCCGTACGGCAGGTTGCGCACGAACACGCTAGCCATGGCTGCTGCGTCTGCTGCTGCGTGTCTGTGGATGGGGACGAGTGCTGCTCTCGCGTGCGTGGAGCTCTTGGAGCTTTGGCTGATGTTGCGCCAAACGACACTCGCAAATAAAAAACTGGTGGTTCTCGCCACTAGCGACTCGATATATAAATTTATACAGGTAGCGTGGCAATAGAGGATCAGGGTTACGGACGTTGGAGTGGGAGCAGTGGTTGGGGAGGGTATTAGTTATAACAGGTTCTTTGATTCGCAGCATGAGTTGCATGCATGGGCTCTCCATGGCGATATGCTAGAGCCCTCATGGATATACCAGTAGCTACATACAATCTGCAACACGTATCTCTAAATATTTAAGCACACACCCGCCGCTTTCTCTCTCTCTCTGTCTTCAAAATCAAAAGGCTCAGGAGAGCCACTTGCTGCTGCCTACTTGGACGCAGCGAGGCCGAGGATGCCGGCCATGTCCTCCGCCGCGTAGCCCTTGGCGTTCTTGTTGCGCAGGCGCTTGTGGTAGACGATGCGGTGCGAGACCTTGGACTCCTTGACCTTCTTGTCGCTCTTGCGGGCCTTCTTGGCGCTCTTCTTGGCCGCCTTCTTCTCCTTCTTGGCCTTCTTGCGCTTCTTCGTGGTCGACGACGCGTCGCTGTCCGAGTCGCTGCCGCTCTTGTCTGTTCGTTTATAACATGCATACACATAGCAGTAGTGAGCATCCACAAGCTCGTCCATGGCATATCTACATACACAAACAGCAATCAAACGCACCGCCGTAGGTCTTGTTGAGCGTTTTGAGCACATCGGCGAAGCTCGTAGCCGTGCTGGACCAGCCCTGCACCTCGGCCTGCTTGAGGCTGCAGCCCACGCCTAGGTTCTCGGAGCGGCGCGCGATCTTCACGTGGGTCGCCTGGCCCTGCAGCTCCTTGCCCACGCCCTTGCCGGCGGCCCAGCCCATCTTGACGAGCATTTTGTAGCCAAACTTGGACGTGTCGGCAGCCCACGCCATGTTCTGCATGCCGCCGAGCGCCACCATCTTCTGCCCGTCCTCCGCGCCGCTGGCACTCGCACTCGCACTCGTGTCCACGTCTACGCTCGCCATCTCTCTCTCTCTTCTACGTGCTGACGGGAGCTCTTGGTCGCGTGCGTCACGAGCGCCAGGCCAATGGAGATTTGCCAGCGTCTTCTAAAGACACAGCGTCCAACCAGGCAAAATTATAAAAATAGCCAAATAGCATGCGTAAATTAGATATATGGACGTTCACTATGCAATATTTCAAAAATGAGCAGCTTTGAGCTGTGAATTTACCAATATGACCAGCAATCTGTGGGATTTAGAAACCATGGTACTCCTTGACAAACAGATCTAATTGCATGGCAAGCGCCGCGCGGAATGGCGACGAGGCCGCCGAGAGCGCCGCGTGCAGCGCCTTGCCGCCCGCCGACTGGTAGCGGCTGGGCACGATGGCCTCGGCGTCGTAGTCGCCGCCCGAGTCCGAGCTCACGTCCAGGAACTTGAGCTCGCCCTCGACGCGCTCACCGCTCTCCAGCACCAGCGAGCACTTCAAGTGGAACGCAAAGTCGAAAATGTAGCGCTTGGCGCCGCGCACGACAGCGATCGACGCGTCGCCCGAGAGGTCCGAGACGGCGCCGGCGTTCACGACGCCAGAGAGGCCAGCGCTTGCTGGGAGCGGCACAGCAACGCCCGTGAACAGCACCTCGATCTTGCCCTTCGCCCACGCAGTCATGTCGCGCTCCTCAAACGTGTTGCCGACGTTCCAGGCCGAGCCGCCTTCAACGCTCTTGATCTACAGGTAGGATAAGTCTACGACTCAGCATCCATTGACCATAAAGTAGCAATACACAAGCAGCAGCACTTGAACTCACCTGCACGACGTTCGGATCCTCCACCTTCTTGGGTGCAATGTCGCCAATCAGCATCTTGGCTTCCTCCGTGAGCTCGTTGTTGAAGAAAGTGGTGACGCGACCGTCCGCGAGCTTCTTGTAGCCGCGCACGGCGCCGCCGATCTGCTCGTCCTCGTCGCCCTCAACCTTCTCACTCGTGCTGGCGGTGGTCGTAGAGACGGTGGCAGACGATTCCTTCGCAACGTTCACGCGCGTGACCTTCTTTGGCGACGAAGGCGCAGCGATTGGCGGTGCCTCCTTCTGCTGCTTCGCGAGCGCCTCGACCTGCGCGAAGAGCGTGTTAACGGACTTGTTCGCCGGCTCCAGCACCTGCGCGTGCTTGAGCGCCTCGAGCGCGTCTCTGTATCGCTTGAGCTTGCTAAGCGCCTGCGCCTTGCGGAAGTAGCCCTTGGCGTACACGGGCTCGAGCTTGACGCACGCCTCGGCGTCCTCGAGCGCGAGCTGCGTCTTGCCCATGGCCGTGCGCGAAGCCGAGCGGTTCGCGTAGAAGATGTGCTGGTTTTTCAGCGGATCGCTGCCATTGAGTTCGATGGCCTTGGAGTAGAGCGCGTCGGCTTCCTCGTAGGACTTTTGCGCGAACGCCGTGTTGCCGCGGCGCTTGAGCTCCTCGACGAGGCGCACGAGGCTCTCCTCGTCGCTCGCGAACGCGTTGAGCACGTCCGTGTGGCGGTTGAAGGGCAGCAGACCGTCGCCGGAGAACATGCTGAGCTACTGTGTGAGTTGCTGTTGCTGGGCTGGGGCCGTGAAGCGAAGTGATGGCGGCTCGTAAGGCGATGAATGGATCGCTTCCAGAACCTTCGCAAAAGCGTAGCCTTTCATAACCAAGGAGGCAAATTCTTTGACTGTTATTATTATTCTTTTTAATGGTTTTTAACTTGCATAAAGTGGTAAATATTACAAGTATATCTCTTTTTACCAATTTACACAGGTTTCAAGTTTGCTTGAGGTGCGGAAGCTGTAATAATTTAGAGTTCTATTTATTTAGTCCCTAATATCACACAACAGTGACAAAAAACGAGCAGACGAAAGGCATGGAGGAGCATGTCTGTACTAGCGGGCAGCTGGTTGCCCACGCTCATCATGCTCGCCGTCTTCTCGCTCTTGATCATCGGTCACTTTGTGCACATGAAGGAGCACGGGTCTGGCGGGCTCTCGGACGAGCTCGCCGAGGTCGCCGACCACACGTCCAGGCGCTCCGAAACATCCGCACGGCGATCTATCGATCCGAGACCGCGAGCTGCTGATCGAATTGTTTGACTGCTGATCACAGGCGACGAGCCAACCAGAGATGCGGTGCACCTGCGAGCGGACGCGATGAACGACACGTGCACACTCGACAGCAGGAATAGGAGCACCAACAGAGGCAGCAGAGGCGCCTCGTCGAATCAAGGGGGCCGAGCAACGCCTTGAAGACAGCGAGGTACATGAAGGAGGTGGTCATGCGTCGACCTTGTTGTTGAGCGCCTCAAGGATCTTCTCGGACGTGGCGTTGTAGTGCGCGAGCAAATCGGACGTGTTCGTGTACTGGTCTAGGATGTGCGAGTTTGTGTTCTCCTTGCTCGGGTGCAGCGCCACGGCACGTCGATGTGGGCTCCAGCAAGTCCCACGCAGTCTTGGTGGGCGTACAGATGATCTCGGCGCTTAGAGCCTTGAGCACGCCCACTTTCTCCTGCAACATTTTCTGCGGCAGCGTGAAGCCCATGTGGCAGTTGTAGATCGCGGTCGTGAGCGTGAGGCTGATGCTTGTGTTGTCGGACGTCAGTGATAGGTGTAGCGCCGGGAGTGATGCGGCCAGACTCCATGGCACCATGCGCTTGCCGATGCGAACCTTGTCCGAACCGACGTTGCAGTACTCGCACTTAGCGAGCAGCTTGCATTCAAGGCCGACCTTCGTGGCGATCATGTTGAGGCGCACGAGCGACGTGTTACTCGAGGATCCTGTTGAGGATCTTTGGTCAGGCTGTGCTGCAGATGCGTGCGCAGTCCGAACGGCCAGGTCTTCGAGCGCCAGGTGATCGAGGCCTGGCTCCGCGACTTTGGCAACCAGTTCCCGCTCACGAGCGAAACGCTCACGCTACAGCAGCACGCGGGCGGCGAGAAGCTCAAGACTCAGATCCGAGAGTCGCGAAACACGACCCACGCGCCGCTGCTCGTCGGAGGATGCAAACTGTGACCATTACTACGAAATGGCTACAGTCCGAAATTAAAAAGTGAATTTTTGATTACGAATTTTCCAAAACAGTAATCATAGCCGGTTGCCAGGCGAAACCCCACTAAAAACGTGTCTGCCTCGGCGGTTTTTAAGTGGCTTGTAAGGAACTCCAAATATAAACCCACCAAAGCATTTTGGGTTATTTGAATCAAATTTTGGAATCCGATTTTTGGCTCTGCTTTTATAATAGTGTTGTCTACTGCGACATTTGTAGTGTAACACTCCCGCCGCTACTGCTACAAGCTGAAGCGAAAGCTGGAATAAAGTTGCTTGAGCGATTCTCTGATAGAGATGTCGACTCTTTCGTTACGTCTACTTTCTCGTCAACGTCGGAATAAGGAATTGCTCAAGCCTATTTCTAATGTTTAAATTGGATTTTGTATGCTCAAATTAGAGTTTTCTTCCTTGGCGGGGGGGGGGGGGGGGG
>JAASFV010000347.1:0-25489 GCA_023334015.1 Globisporangium paddicum
CGTCCTCGTCGCGCGCGCGGTCTTGTGGGGGCCGACGCACGTCCTCACTATCCATCATTGTCGTGCTTTTGGGTTCTTCTTGTTGGTGCCAATTTCGTTCTGGACAAAAACACAAAAGCTCGTTTTTCTCGGCTATTCACTTAAGTACGAGATGTGGAATGGAAAACTTTGAAGACAATTTTCTCAGAAAGTGCAAATGGTTCATAAGCACCATTTCGTCTCGCGCGGTCTCATATGGACAACACTACAAAAGGATGAGATCGTCCGAGTAAGGAATGCAGCGCGGGTGGCAATGATGTCCTTAAAGCTGAAACCTGAATTCCACTTCCAAGAACCCACTTACCGGTAATATACCTCGTGCAACACGCATCTCATCCAACGATTTCAACGACTCGAGCGCCACCGATCACGTTGTGGAATGCAGTAGCTCATGGTTCCGTTGTTCTCGACCCTCGTACTGTCATACTCGCCCTCGATCACGCGGCCGATGTGCCGCCAACCGCTCCCTTCCGTGGCCCACTACTGATGAATGCAGCTACGTGTGTACCACCAAGTGTAACGTTTTATGCTGTCACACCGATCACTGGCAGCGCATGGTGCTCCTGACACAAAATAACAAATTATACATCGAGTGTAGTTAGCGTCTCCACGCCTCATCAGAAGTATACACACACACACCGATGGACCAAGCTTCTGTGACACTATGTGACACTTTGAGACCGAGGTTATACTTTTGACAGGCATGAAACTGGGCACTGATTGCACTGAAGCTGAACTTTGGCAGGCATGAGACTAGGCACATATGAAACTGTACATCTGACAGCATGACATTGGGCTACATAACCACTATTGCCAAGCTGCGCTGAAGGCGACGAGTGATCCGTCTCCGACCACTAGTCCATGAACAGGATCGACGACATGCGGCGAATCTCGGGGCTAGGCAACGCGTGGTCGGCTCCACCACCACCAACAAGTCGAAGTCCGAAGTCCAGCAGTGCCAGTCGAGCTGGAGGCCACGCATGCTGTGCAGTCCGAGATGATCTTGCAGTACAAAATATCAAGCGTGAGCCGGCCGAGCGCAAACTGAACCACGCGTGCGTATTTGTCCATGATCTTGCAGTCCATCTTGATGAAGTCCCCGACGTACTGCGGTATGCCGCGATTCATGGGCCAGTGGATGAGCTGCTACTAGTCGTAGTTCTCGTGTTTATATAGAAATTCTCAACGCCCAGTGGTTTGCCTATCATGATCACGCGCAACAATGAACGTCGTCATGCTCTGTGCTGCAACAAACTCTCGCTCGTGAATTCTTGAGTGACGACACGGACGGCACCAAGGAACAAGTCTTCTCGAGGCGCCAGACAGGCGATGGGTCGATGATGGTGTGGGACGCATTTTCAGCGAAAGGAAAGTCTCGCTTGGCTGTCCTGCATGGCAAGCAAGACAGCGAGGCGTATGTGCGCACGCTCGAGAAGAACCTGTTTCTGTTCGCGCAGCTGGATCATCCAAGTGAGTACATCTTCCAGCAAGACAATGTCTCCATCCACCGCTCGCGCTACACCATGAGCTGGTTTGCCGAACGAGATGTGACCGTTATGAATTGGCCATCACTGTCTCTAGACCTCAATCCAATTGAGAACGTATGAAGCTTGCTCGCTCGTCGCGTTTATCAAGGTGGAAGGTAGTTCGCGAACAAGCAAGAGCTCCAATAGGTGATTCTCCAAACCTGAGACGAGATCGAGTCTGGCTACATCGAACGACTTGTCCGATCGATGAGCAACCGATTCACCATTGTTTTAGAGCTTAAGGGGAGTAAGGCACCGTATTAGCAAGCGCTGATGCTTGCTTAAACTCTTTTATTATCAATGTTACATGCTTGGTCTTATAAATATTTCCACCACCACAATGCGTTATTTTTGTATTGCTCCATGGCTTTTTGGTTTTGAACGCTGAAATTAACACTGCCAGCGGAACACATAAGCAAAAACCATGTGTCCAAAATTCAGCCAATTCGCAGCAAAATTCTGTTCAAGTCATGAAAAAAAATCGGGTGGTCTTATACTTCCTGCCACCACTGTATGCAGGGAGGGAAGGGTTATGTTCCTGAGTGTCTACACAACTGATCAAAGTCGGTATTGGCCACTTCCGTGAAGATCAAGGAAGGCAAGCGACGCCTGCGAGCACGCGACACAAGCCTCTCACGGCCAACTCCACCACATCCCCCACGCTCACATGATGAACTTCAAGGTGACGTTCGCCAACGGTGCGTCCATCAAGCTGCTCGGGCTCGCAGACAACACGACGCTCGACGGGCTGCGCGCGGAGCTCTTCGCCAAGACTGCCATCGCTCCGGAAGACCAGCACGGTGCGTGTCTTCGCTGACTGTGGGGTGTGATATGCGTGCATTACATTGGGTAACTGACTGTGTGTTGCTTTTCGTGTGTGGCGCCTGGCGTTAGTGATGGCGGGATACCCGCCAAAGCCGCTTGAAGGCGACGGGGTACGTGGCTATCTTGCTGTGGTATTACGTGCACTACAGTGGCGGTTAATAGCTGTATATAACTGTGTAGGAGAGCACATTGCAATCGCTCGGTGTCCGGTCGGGCTCGGTGCTGGTGGTCAAGGAGCCGCTCTTGACGCCTGGCAGCGGTCCTGCCAAGCCAACGAGCGTCTTCCTCCGCCGGGTCGTGCCAGCAGACAACAGCTGCCTCTTCAATGCGATCGGGTACACCTTTGCGTCTCTGTTGCCACTCGTATATGACAACACACGCTTATGTATGCACTGTACTGTGCGGACTAGATATGCGCTTGGGAAGGGCAAGACGGGCAACGCGACGGCCATGCGCCTCCTCATCAAGGACACGATCCTCGCCAACCCAGACATGTACTCGGAGGTCTTCCTCGGCCGGCCCGTGTTCGAGTACTGCGCGTGGATCCAAGACGACAAGTCCTGGGGCGGCGAGATCGAGCTCTCGATCCTCTCGCAGTCCTACAAGGTCGAGATGGTCGTCTTCGACGTGACGAGCATGAGCCGCCTCTGCTACGGCGAGGACCAGGGCTTCTCGCAGCGCATGTTCTTGCTCTACGACGGCATCCACTACGACCTCGTGGTCGAGTCGCCCTCCAAGACGGCGCCCGAAAGCCGCGACACGACACTTTTCTCGATCAACGACTTCACCAAGGTCGAGCGCGCGAGCGAGGTGGCCGTCGAGGCCCACCAGAACCACGAGTTCACGGACTTGCACCGATTCAGCATCCAGTGCCTCGTGTGCCGCGAGGGCTTCACTGGCCAGGTACGCATCACCATGTTGGGAAACGAACGACTACGCATTTATTTATTCATTGTACCTATGCGTATGTACGTGCGCAGAGAGAAGCACAAGCGCACGCTGACGCCACAGGCCATCGCGAATTTGGCGAGATCCGGCCGTCGCGACAGCAGTGACCAACTGAGTGCGCAGGCCATTGGAACAATTAGATCGAGAATGAGATAGATAGATGGCAAAAAAATACATTTGGTGACAATGCAAAATGAGCTGCTTGCTTAGCGCGCAGGCTTGTCTTCAAAGTCCTGCGGCTCGGCGTAGAGCGGCGAGCGCGGAGAGGACGGGAGGTCGAGCAACTTGACAGCACTTTCGATGTCGCTTGCGATCTCCTCCTTGGCGTGATATACCAGGCGGCTGTACCACGCGAGGCTGCCAATGCTCACCGCGCTCAGCGCGATGTTGATCCAGAACACGGGCGTGAGCGTCGGGATAGCCGCGGGCACGAGCGGCAGCACGATGCGCGACACGGACGCAGCCGAGCCCAGCAGACCCATGAGCGTGCCCTGCGGCCGGCCACCGAGCAGCTTGGAGAACGCGGCGACGACGACCGCTGTCGTGATCGGACAGCCGATGCTCCAGACGAAGAGCTCCGCGAGCCCGAGCCGTGCAAACGTGAGCTCGGTGGGCGCGACCACAAGCAGCAAGTTGCCCAGGATGAGCATCACGAAGCCCGCCTGCACCCACGTGACGTCCGAGACGCGATGGCGGAAGAACTCGATCGAGAAGTACGTGATGAGCCCCAGGAGTCCGAGGTAGAACTGGAAGTTGGACGCCGCGACCACGGCGCTCGTGCTCGCCGGGTCGCTGCCGGTCACGTCGAGGAAGAGCGGGATGTTGACGGTCTCAAAGACCGAGAGGATGCCGCGGGCGTTGAAGTTGAGAAAGATGAACACGATCGCGCCAATGTTGACGACGCGGTCTGGCAGGCTCGTCGGGTCGTTCAGCGGGTTGGTCACGGCCTGGGCGTTCGGGCTCTCCGGCGGACCATCGTGGATGCTGACGCTCTCGTCAAAGATCGTGAACATCGAGAGAATCGTGAGCACGTTGAGCACAACGAGGATCAGACCGGGCGACGTGTACTTGTTGAAATGGATACCGAGCACAAACGTGTCGGCGTCGGCCACGAGGCCGCCGAGCCCCGGGGTCAATGCGTAGCCGAGGAACACGACGGTCGCGAGGATCGTAAGATACTTTAGCCGTTGGTTGACGGTCGTGAGCGCGGCCACGTTTGCGCGGCAGACGCTACGGTTGCCGGCACCAAAGCCCACGAGGAAGCGGCTGACCGCGAGCACCCAGAGCGAGTTGGCCACATGCGCGTCCGCGAGCAGGTAGATGAGGTTGCCCACGAGGCAGATCCCGGACGACACGACGTAGACCGACTTGAATGAGTAGCGGTCGCACATCCACCCGAAGACCGTGGACGAGATGAGGCGCCCAACCGAGAAGACGGACGTGAGCAGGCCCATGAACGCGAGGTCGCCGCCGAGCGACTTGTTGTAGAGGAAGAGCGTCGCGAGCACCACGCCGCGCGACGACTCGGCCGCGAACTCGACAAAGTTGATCAGGAACATGTTGACGTACCACTCGAGCAGCCGGCGGCGCCGTGGTGACTGCACAAAGTCGCGCATCGGGTGCACAGGCGGCGGCGTCTTGCCCGAGTGGTGACGCGGTGCCGTCGTGTCCGTGGCACCGTAGCTCGCGATGGTCTTCGCCGCGCCATTGCCCGGTAGCGGCTGGCGCTTGTCGCCCTTGCACATGATGTTGGTGCTGTGGATGGATGGACTGGTGGCTTGCAAGGCGAATTAATAAATGAGGAGCTGCTGGAGCTCGTGAGCTCTTGGCTGGCTGGGGCGGAAGATGATTTTTTTTGAGAGGCGTGACGCGCAATTATTATGGCGGGAATGAAGGAATGATGGGATTGCGTTGGTGTTCCGTTTTTGTATGGCTTGCAATTTCTAAATGGGGCTCTTGACCTCTCTCGTTAACCGACTCAAAAGATTGGTGGGTGAGAAAGGTCGTCGGGTTTCAGCTGTGTGATTGAACAGCTTTTGAATCTTCAGAGATCACGTCGCCCATCCTCGGGATCCCCCCCCCCAAAACTGCCCTTTCCCTGTTTGCAAGTTCAGTAGCAGACTGGTTAAGTTTATACTGAAAAGCCTGAGTTGCGCATTTGCAGAAGGTGGAAGTATCGAAATCAGCAACCGACACCATTGCAAGATGAACTTGAACGAGAATGTCCCGATCTGGATCGCAAAAATCCTACAGTACGAACTGAGCGCAAACCACAGATCTTGGCAGCTCGTTTCTCTTTCACGCCAACTGAGTTCAGCGAGAGAGCAGTGGTTGTGGATTCTTTTGTATGAGGTGGCTAAAAATCTGCTTCCTGGCTTCTTTCGCTTTCGCTTTTGGGACACGCTTGCTTGCTTTTGTAGGACTGTCGCCAACGGACATCACAGCGTCACAGCATAGCACAACATACCGTCACGTGTTTTCGACCAATCACAGCCCGAATTTGATCGAATCTTGGAGGGGTTGGGGGTACTGACGATCGGTGCAAAATGCACAAAAAGGGGCATTTTTGCATTTCAACAATTCGACTGTCACATGTTTTTTGCTGTAAAAACTGCCAAAGCTCTTGACCTCTGGCGATAATAGCGATGGACCTCCTGTGATAACAGCGATAGCAGAGTCACTCGCTTTCGCCGATGAGCTCATAGAAATGCTAAACTTGCGCCCAGATCGGAAAACATGCAACTCTTGTTGCTGTCACAGATCTACAGATTTGCTCTTTTTTCTGAGCTTCACCCACCCAAACGCAAAGACAGGTTGGCTCTCCTTTGCGCTCTTTCAATTGCGACTTGTTTGGATTGGCGACTTGCATTGGTCAAGTCAATAACAAATGTCGCGCAAGACTGGTAAATTCGCTCTCGCAAATCGGCTTCCCATATTTGACGCAAGCAAGCTTGGAGCCGTGCATTCCAACATTTAGGTTAAAATGCTGCTTAGATTCAACATACAGACACTCCCCTGCTCGAATTCTTCTCCGCTGTACCTGTTCCGATGCTTCTCCGTTCAACTTCTATTCGCTCATTTTCAAAACGAGGAAAGGCCAGAGCCAACGCTCGTGCTGGTTGCCTGGTCACTTGAAATGGCTTCAGATACGTGGGCTGAAATGGCTACACCACGTGGGACTATGCGACCAGCACGAGACATCTCTCCTCCCGCTCTTCTCTCCCTGCACCTACTCACGCGTGCTGGGCCGTTAGGCGAAAGAGCCCGTGTGAGTCAGCCGAGTTCTGGCAAACCAGGACCGGAGCTTTCTACTGTACGGGCTGTTGAGAGAGGGCGGAAAGCAAGTCACCCCTTCCTAATACTGTACGTACACTGTGCGACCAGCACGAGACATCTCCCGCGTGCTGGGCCGTTAGACAATAGTGTCCGAGTGAGTCACCCCAAATCTCACAGACCAGCACCAGAGTTCTTGGTTGTTTTCTACAGCAGAGAAAGGACGAAACGCAAGTCATCCCTCCCTTGAGAACGATAAGCGCGTCACGCAAGACCGAGCTCGTCCTTTCTTCCAACCTCCTGTTTCTCGTGCTGGTTGCCTGGTCAACTGAAATGGCTACAGGAGCCACTTCTGAAGCATTTTAGCAGGATGGACTAACCGACCAACACAAGGTGCACATCTCCGAACTTGGTTGCTTCTCAGAGCCAGCCAAATGGCTTGCGTGTCTTGACTTTTGGACTTATTCTCAGTGGGGACTTCAACACGAACATCCCATTGATAAGAAAAGTCGAGTGGGCTCCCTCGATTGCTTGAGAAGCTTTCGAAACAGACAGGGGGGAGGCTTTGTGTATTGATGAAGAAAATGGCTGGCACCCCAACTGTAGAAGACGCACTGCAATTGGACATTTCTGAAGTTTTCTGAGATACCGGTTTTTACCACCAAAATTTGTCGAGATGGACGACATCGTTTTAAGCTTGGCCCCACCATGCTATAAAAAAGGTCAAAACCTCCGGTATTACTAATGAATTTCGATACAAACGGGGGGGTTTTGACCTTTTTTATAGCATGGTGGGGCCAAGCTTAAAACGATGTCGTCCATCTCGACAAATTTTGGTGGTAAAAACCGGTATCTCAGAAAACTTCAGAAATGTAGAAAACATACTTGAAATTTGTATGGTATACTTTGGAGTCCCAATTTGGAAGGAAAAGTGTATTTTTGAGTAAATTGTGTTTTATGAGATACCGAATGTCAATAGCGGTAATTTATGGTAGTTGACATACCGGTATCAAAAACAGTAAATGATGTTTATTAATTTTATTTAAATAGTAAAACAATTATTGTAAAAGAAAAAATATATTTAACCAGTTTTGATGAGCCTGGAACAAGGTAAAACCCTTTTTTGTGGATGTGTCTTTCATTGTGGCAAATAACTGACACTTGACTGTTATCTGTGCTCACTCAAAGTTTTGTTGCATGCAACTTAACCAAATTATTCATCCCCGTTTGAACCGCGATGCAGTCAAATGCACATGGTGGGGTAATTTTTTTAGCTGCAAATATGAAAAATACACGTGGAAAAATGAAAGTATTACTAAATTGAGATGCACTGAGCACTACGAACTCAGCCAGCCAATTATTTCAGTTGACTGTGCGCTACAAAAAGGTCAGTAAATTATGGCAGTGGTGATATCATAACACTGATAAACCTCTCACTGTAGAGTACACGTATTGAATCACGACGCACTTCTCCTCGGCTCTTGCCGAGAAGAACTGCGTCGATGGGGAATCCTTTGGGAGTAAAAATAATAACTCCGATTGCACTTTCGAGTCTATCTCATCAAATTTACGTCAAAGCACTCCGTTTTCACGTTTCGTTCTACTCAGAATCAATTCATTTTGTAAAGTGACTAGGAGTTTGAGTGACTAGGAAAAAAAATGCGATTTTTTTTTCAAAAGTAAGAACGTGTGATTTAAAAATCGCAACAGTGATCACAGTATTTAGCATAAGTTCAAAATTAGTGTCAGTCACAAAATAGTATCACTCAAAATCGCTCATACTATTTACTGTGAGCTCCAAATTTCGATGTTCAAAAATAATATCGGTGTCACAAGCTCATAAATATATTGTACTGTTGTTTAGGACGAATTCACCACAATGGAGCTTATATACCATACATGTGTGACCACAATATGCGGAAGAGACTCAATACTATCACCAAATAATATCATAATGTCTAAAATCACAAGAACGGCGTAATTAGTTGCTCCATGTTACCAACTGATATATACATCCTGTAGTATATTTATCGTACTGCAGCAATCGGTATTATATGAATTGCTGTGGTACCATATATCTCAATCCGTGTTTGATGTATCCAAACGATAATATTGTGTGTGGTGTAGGGAACGCTTGCTCGGGTGAGCGCTCTCCTATCTGTTGTCTCTCCTAGTTAATGACCAAAACTAATTATATTGCATCAACAACGCTCCATTTATCGACGATTACGAGGTTGCCAATTTTGATCAGTACGAAGGAGAATATGTAACGCAGTATACATTCCGCTATAAGAAAGAAAAGGCTCTTAGCATGATCATAATACAGTAGAAGCGATGTGATTCTAAAATGATTGTGTTTGCAAACTCACGTCTCGATTTCTACAGGTGCGTACCGTGCATATAGTAGAAGACAGTATGTGAACGTGTTTATATATGAAGATATATCTGTAGTGGCAATGCGCAACTTGCGATCTGCGTGATGCAGCAATTGTCGAGCTACAAAGCTAACACATATAGCTTTGAATCCAGTACTTGCTTGTATTGCCAATGAGCACGAGTCCACGGTAGCCTAGCACACTAAATTAGGAGAGTGTGAAAGGTTACGGTTGACGTATTATGGTCAATGCGGCGTTTGCATAACGTTAGAGAAAGTATCTGCGTCGCACTATGATCAGGTGCATTGTTGTGAACTCTGCTTTGTTGTTTTTAATGAGTAAACTATAGCGTTGCAATTTAATATGCGTAGTCTCTTGTGTCGTTTAATATATATGCACGCAAATAGTATGAGTGTCACCATCATGACCATTCCTCAAATAGTCTGCGTGCTGCTATTTCTCCCACACGTAAAAAAAAGTAGCAGTCACAATATAGTATCATCCATACTAATACCTGTGACTCGATCACAAGATACCTTACATAAAATAGTATGAGTGATACTAGCTACGGTGACTCACTGAAGTTGTTACCATGCGCAATTATTGCTTACTCAAATTAAACAATTTATATTATCTCCTGTGAGTCTAAAGAGATTTCTATAGATCTGCGTTGATAATTTAGCTTATTTAGGTCGTCCACCAAATGTTTTTCAAAACAAAACAACATATCATACTCAAATTTCATCGTCAAATTTATCTCAAAACTATATCGCTAGTCTGTTCTTGATGTGCTCTTCGCGACGCTCAAACAAACTATCAAGTCAAAGGTTTCCTCGATGTCTTCTTCTAATTCCTTTAGTCTCACAATGGCAGAGACCGTTTTTCTGAGCAGAAAACTCTCAGTTTTTTTTTAAACCAACTGGTTTATTATTATGTTTCTGGTACAAACTTATTTATGTTTGGTCAATAAAGAATCCCCAGGTGAACTTTTTTACGAAAATTATTTTTAAATAAAACTAAATAACTCCAGCGGAAGCTTTTGTGGAGCAAAAAAGACAAGCTACGAAAAGCTCCGAGTGGCCATGGCGCTCGAGCTCACGACCAGAGCAGAGGTATGGCGCATGGATGCACACACCGGTAGCATTCATCCTGCTCTCCATTTTTATATGCGCGCGTGCGCTTAACCTCCCGCTCTTGCATGCGCTTCTTCTCTCTCTCTCTTGACGCTCCTTCCTAGACTGCGATCAAGGGCTTTTTCCGCCGCGGGGATGCGATCGACCAGCTCGGTGACGTCTACGCCGACGTGCTCGCGCAGCTGGAGCAGCAGCGCATCAAGGCGGACAGGCCCGTCGAGTTCGTGCACAACATCCTGGACGTTGCGGTGCAGAAAGTGGTCGAGAAGCTCTCGTGGGACCTGCTCACCGTGCCCGACGCGACGCTCGGCAGCGTCGGCGTGCCCGCGCTCCTGGACCTGTGCATCGCGGGCGTCGGGCGCAAGTTCCTGATCAACAGCGCGCCGTACAAGGTGCTTGAGGACCTCATGGAGGGCCAGACGATCAGCAACTGCGAGAAGCTCTGGACGCTCTTGGAGTCTCGCAAGGAGAAGCTCACCACGGTTGGTAGATTTATTACTTGCTCAGTGCAACGGGGGTGTTTTCTTTTGCGTTATCATGATGTCCAGCTTAACGTGTCCGTTATCTCCCTATCAGTCGGATTTCATTCCCGAAGCCGGTCGCAACACGAAGGCGTCGCTATGCCTACTCAAGATGTGTAACGCGCTGCTGCGCCGCCTCTCGAAGACCCACAACAGCGTCTTCTGCGGCAAGATCCTCGTCTTCCTCTCCTTCACGTTCGCACTCTCGGAGCGCTCGGCCGTCAACCTCATGGGCAAGGTGTGTACTATTGTACTTGCTGGGTTTTGGATTGAGGTATTGTTATACGTGACTGCTGTGGACCAACCGTATCACTTATTATGTTGTGTGAATAGCCAAATGTGTCAAATGTGACTGCATTTGAAGACCAGGACGCCTTCGAGAGCGCCGAGGCGACCGACTCGGCTGTCGTGGCTGTGCCTGCCATTGAGGTACAGAGGAAAATTAAGTATCAGCCGCTCTGGCGATTGAATGACCGACACTAATGATTTGTTTTTCTTATTTGTATGGCGAAAAAACCCAGATCGACAAAGACCAGCACGGCGCGGACGCCGGGCCGATCGACTACAACTTGTACCGCACGTTCTGGGACCTGCAGCGCTACTTTCGCGAGCACGAGCTCGCTGTGCAGAGCGCCGACAGCTGGGAGAAATTCGTACGTCTCGTGAATTAATTGGGTTGGTAAACTTACTGAGTCCAAAAATCTGATGTCGATTTCTTAATTTCCTAATTCAGTTTGGCGAGCTCAACGTGGTGCTCGCAGCCTTTGAAGGCAACGCGTTCTCGAGTGACGACCTCGAGCGCACGCGCGACCTGCTAAGTGCGCAGCAACAAGCCGCTAACGCCACCTCGGAAGCAGAGGAGGAGGAGGAGGAGGACCAGAGCAGCGACCACTTCTTCCAGCCAAAGTACCTTACGAACAGCCGACTCTTCCGTTTGCAGCTACGTGACCCGATCCTGCGCGAGTGCATGCTCACGCAGTTCCTCATCCTGTTCAACTACCTATCCAAGGCCAAGCTCCCAGCCGACGCGCGCACGCCAAAGTCGAAAATTTTCGATATGAATGACCGTGTCGTGAAATTGCTCAAGCAGACGCCGTCGGACGGCGAGGGGTTCAGCGAGATGGTCTCACGTGTGCTCGAGCGCGAGCGCAACTGGACCAAGTGGAAGCAGGACAAGTGCCCGCCGTACGAGAAGCACCCTCCAGGCTCGCTATCGCCAAAGAAGAAGGCGCGTCTCGGGGATGCGCCCTCGCTCGGCGCTCGTCCAGTGATGCCGAAGCGCACGCGCCAGGCACCGAATGACTCGTCGCTGCTCGAGCAGATCCTGACCGAGAGCTCCAAGCCGTCGCAGATCCTGGAGAAGATCAAGGGTGACGAGCGAGGTATGTGTGTGTTATAGCATTGTGAGGATTGATTTACTTTCTATGTGGACTGTGGAGGGCTGATCGACAATGTTGAAATGTTGTTGTGTCAATAGCTACGGAGGTCCCGTTGCAGAACTACGTGGACCGGTTCACCGAGGCGTGGAACCCAGAGAACGGCATTGAGGAGGCGTACTGGCCCGACAAAGACACGATGCACTGCTGGAGGACCATGCGCGTGTCGATGAAGGCCAGCGTGGAGCACTTGGACCTGGCGATCCAGGGCGCCGGCGCGCTCGTGAGAGGCATCATGAAGATCCCAGAGAAGCCAAAGGCTGATGCTGTCGCTACTACTGTTAGTACGCCACCCGCTGAGCCTGTCGTGGTGGTGAAAGAGGACAACGCTTCTGTAAGCGAACGTGCCGTTATCGCTTCTGCGACTGAAAATGGCGAGAAGAAAGAGAAGATGACTGAGAAGGAAAAGGTAGTAGTGGTGGCGAAGGAAGAGCGCCGCGAGTCGACAAATTCAACGTCAACATCGTCGTCCAAGCACTCGAGCAGCAGTGCGCGACCACCGCTCAAGCGAGGGCGTTCGGACGAAGATCGCATCAAGCAGGAAGACCGCGAGGTACGTTGTCAACTTTCGAAAATCTCTGTGGTGTTTTGTTACAGCTGACAAACAAACTTGATGTTGGATGTTGGGAACAGAGCGGCTCGAGACGTCCACGGCAGTAGGATTCTTCTCCCGTATGAGAGAGCGTTGACGAACAGCAGAGGATACATTGTCATGGTACCGGTACAAAAGTGAGAGTTTGAGAGATGACACAGGAAATATACTTGATCCTTTATCAGATTGTCAGGAGCGGATCTACTAATTATAGTCGCAAGCGAGCTTGAAATGGCGAGGCGACTATCCTCAACTCGATGTGCCCGGCTGAGCACCACGCGTGCTGCCATTATTCCTCCCAGTGAAGCTGAAGAATTAGAGAATGGGCAGCGGCAGTGATGAGGAGGATGGAGACGACACGTTCGACTATGAGCTCAATTTGCTGGCGATGCAGTTCCAGAAGTACGCGTATCGACGGCTCTTCGTCTCGGATGTGTGGCTCATCTGGTGCGTTACCTCTTGATAAGAGAGAGAAAGATTAGTCTGCAAGGTGCTCATCTCTGTGTCTGGGCTGTGAATAGGACGATGTTGGACGACCAGTGCTACGACGTGAACGCTCGCGACAACAAGGTGCGCTATGACCAAATTCCACAATGAACCACCTTAAAACGTTGGTGCAAATCTAACAAACGCCGCATGGAGCAGGGGGTCCCGCCCATCGTGTACGCAGCCAAGGTCCCGACATGGTGAAAATTTCCCTGCCATACCGTACTTGTTGGACTGACAAATTCATTATTTGTCTGGTTGCGTTGTTAAACTCTAGCGGGGCAGTCTCGTGCTTCTTTGGCTACTGCTACGCTATAAGGCCGACATCAATGCGTTCACGAAAGTAGGTTATCTGATACTTATACTATGTATCGAGGGTCCGAGATTCATGAACTCTTGTGGTGTCTGCCAGCTGCGAGAGAGTGCGCTGATCGTCGCGTGTCGGAAGAAAAAAACTCGCGTCGTGAGGTTCCTGCTCGAGCACGGGGCTTCACCTGACGGAGTCGACAAGAGTGGCTTTTCAACGCTGCGCTGGGCTGTTGAGCACGCAAATCTGCGCCTGCTTCGTCTGCTGCTCTTCCACAATGCGTCTGTGCTCAAAGTGAGTGAGTGCTGGTGGTTGTTTATCAGCTGTTTGTATTGGATTGCTCAAAGGAGGATGTTACTTGGTTGACAATAGGACTGCTATTTCCGCAACTCGGCGCTGGAGATGGCGATGAAAGGTACCTCGAAGACCCACGCGGTCATGATCGACGCGCTCCAGCAGCGACTCGGTAAGGATCATTATGTTACATGACGTGGAGTTTGGTCATCGCTAACGTTGTGATACTGCTCTAGTCGACGAGCGGCGAGAGCTGCTGGTGCAGGTGGCGCTAAAGAACGAGCGCGATGAAATCGACGCGATCAGCAAATTCCGAGTCAGCAAGAAGATGAAAAGCCACGATGAGAAGACAGAAGCTGACGCTAGTCAGATCAATGGAGGAAGCAAACTGCACGAGAAGCTTAAGCTGAACGACCGACACCGCCACCATGGGCGTTCTCCTAAGCAGTTGTCCATCCAAGGAAGACGACCAATGACGAAAGTCCACGTCGCTGGTGCGTCCGATGCGACAGCGCAGGGAGTGAATGAAGGTCTGAATCTTCCTTTGGGATACTCGGATGCACTGAAACGAGCACTGCAGGAGTGCTTGGACGATGCTGGCGTGTGGGTGAAAGCTGGTCCTGGGAAGTGGAACCCACAGCGCCGAGAGGCTGTGGAGTCCGCCGCATCTTCTTCTGCGACGCCGCAGGCTGCAACTGCAACCCAGGTCGTGGCATTCTGCGCATCACCGACCAGCGACAGTAGCAAGGGCACAAGAGATCTGCTCAAGAGCGACGTCCGCTGGGACGCGTTCCTCAAGACGGTCAACAGCGAGCTGGGACACGGCACTGAAGCCACGCTCCATATCGAGGATCTCGAGTAGCGAAGCGCTCCATAGCACCACGCTGTGACACGAGAAGCGAAGAAGAGGTGAAGTTCTGCAACATGCTGCATGTTCAAGAGCAGAACAGTCCGCCCGCGATTTGCTTCGGGACTTGGTGGTGTACCTAGAAGTCCATTTTCTCAAGGTGCTGAGGCCAACAGCTTGAGGCGAACACGCCGCTGGCTCAACCAGAGCAGAGAGGGAGCTACGCAGTGCGACAATCTCACTCGTCCGTGCGGTGCCACGCTTGTACGGCGGGCGCCCGCGGCGGCAAATGTCCCTACGCACAGGTGCATCTGATCCTCAGAGCAATGCATTTTGTACCCATTTGTCAAGGGTTGAGCTGTCCACAAAATGCGACATGTTGATTTTGTCCCAATTCCATCCCAATTGTACGTGGACCACACATTTCCAGGCCAAAAACACCTAGAACACCAATAAATTGCGGTTTGATGCACACTAATCTAGGACAATTGAGTGGGTACATTTTTCGCACTTCAACACCCTCACAGTCCACCAGCTCAAGTCGCTACGAGGAGCTCATTCCCGAATCTCCCAGCTCCGCATCAAGACCACAAGTCCATCCCCCAGCACCAGCACCATGTTTGGCAGCACGAGCGACGACCACTCCAGCACCGGCGGGCCGCGCGTGATCCGCCTGGCGCCGTACAAGTACGTGCACGTGCTCGACACCAACTCGAACGTATCGCGTGTGCTCGCTGGGCCGCTCACGTACACGCGCCAAGAACACGAGCACGTGCTCACGGGCGTGCAGGACATGATCGTACTGCCCGCGCAGCACTACGTGGAGGTGCGCAACCCGGTCGTGCGCACAGCCGAGGGCGAGGTCGTGCACGACCAGTACAACCAGGCCAAGCTCCAGCACGGCGAGTTTGAGTTCCGTGTCCACGACAAGTTCCCCGATCCATTCCCGCTGTACCCCGGCGAGGTGCAGGTCGAGGGCATCAAGCGCCTGCGCGTCGTGCCAGTCGACACGGCGCTGCACCTTCGCGTCACGCGCAAGGTCGACAAGTATGTCGCGGGCGACGAGTGGCTCTTCGTCGGACCGGCGACGTACTACCCGCGTGTTGAAGAGGATGTGGTGAAAGTCGTGCAGGCGATCGTGATCAAGAAAAACCATGCGCTCAAGTTCCGCGCCGAGAAGAAGTGCAAGGACTCGCTGGGCATCGAGCGCGACGCCGGCGAGGAGTGGCTCGTGCGCACGCCAGGCGCGTACCTTCCCCAGATCGAGGAGGTGCTTGTGGAGACCATGGTGGCACACATACTGACCGACAAGACTGCGCTCCACCTGCGCGCGCTGCGCACCTTCAAGGACGTGTACGGCGTGCAGCGCAAGGCCGGCGAGGAGTGGCTCGTGACAGCCGACATCGCCGAGACCCATGTTCAGGACGTCCACGAGGCCATTGTAGGCTCCGTGAGCGTTCTCACGCTCACGAACCGTCAGTACTGTGTGATCGTGGACCCCGTCATAGACGGCGTGCAGAAACTCGGCACGCGCCAGCTGCGCAAGGGCGAGTGCTCGTTCTTCCTGCAGCCGGGCGAGAAGTGCGAGAATGGGACGATCGAGGACGTTTGCATCTTGGCGGACGACGAGGCCGTGCTCCTCCAGGCGACCGAGTCGTTCATCGACAAGGCAAGCGCTTCTTCTTCCCTTCACGATGAGAATACCGGCAGCAATAACAACAACAATGCCCACCAGCAGCAGAAAGAGATCAAGCGCGAGGCCGGCGAGCGCTGGATGGTACACGGCCCACGCGAGTATATCCCACCGATCCAGGTGCAGGTGCTCGAAGTGCGCAAAGCCATCCCGCTCGACACGAACGAGGGCGTTTACGTGCGCGACAAGAAAACAGGCCTCGTGCGTGCAGTCAAGGGCCAGACGTACATGCTCCAGCCGACCGAAGAACTCTGGGCCAAGCATCTTTCTCCAGAGGTCGAGGAGCTCCTCTTCTCACAGTCCGCTGGCTCAGCGTACGTCTCGGATCCATCGCAGAGCTCGACCGTCAGTGCGAGCCTGGGCTGGCGCCAGGCCAAGCGAGCGGATGACCGGAAGCGGGACCCGACCCGCGTGGTGACCTTCGAAGTGCCGCACAACGCCGCGATTCAGGTGTACGACTACAAGACGACGTCGTCGCGCATCATGTTTGGCCCGACGCTGGTCATGCTCGACCCGGAGGAGCAGTTCACCGAGCTGCGTCTCGCCGGCGGCGTCCCCAAGGAGCCCAATGTCATCCGCACACTCTGTCTGCAGCTCGGCCCAGACTTTATGCGCGATCGGGTACGTACGCTTTTTGATATCACCGCCACTTACCTTCTCATGACAATGTCCATGCACTGACTTTGATTCATGGTTGCTCTGTATCTGTAGATCATTGTCGAGACGTCGGACCACGCGCGGCTGTCGCTGACGATCGCGTACAACTGGCAGTTCCGTGTGAACCCGGCGGACCCCGAGGAGGCCGCCAAGGTGTTCAACGTCAAAGACTTTGTGGGCGACGCGTGCAAGACGCTCGCGTCGCGGATCCGCGGTGCCGTGGCGGTCGAGAGCTTCGACCACTTCCACAAACACAGCGCCAAGATCATCCGGACGTCGATCTTTGGCACGGACGCAGCCGGCAAGCTGCGCGACTCGCTGCTCTTCGACGCCAACCTGCTCTGCATCACGAACGTCGACATTCAGTCGGCCGAGCCCGTCGATCAGCTCACGCGCGAGAGTCTCCAGAAGTCCGTACAGCTCGCGATCGAGATCACGACCAAGTCCCAGGAGGCGCGCGCCAAGTCGCAGGCGCAGCAGGAGGAGGAGGAAGCCAAGGGCCTGCTGCTCAAACAGCAGCTGGAAAACCAGTCGCAGGCTGAAGAGGCGCGCAAGAACCTCGTGCAGCTCACCGCCGAGTGCAGCGCTGTGGAAGCCGAGGGCGCGGCGGTGGGCAGGGCCAAGGCCATCGCCCAGGCCGCCGAAATCGAGGGACTCGCAGCCGTGCGCCAAGCCGAGCTGCGCGCCAAGGCGGACCGCATCGAGCACGACGCCAAACTACTGCGGCTGCGCGAGGAGCAGGAGCTGGATATTGGGCACGCCAAGCAGCTCGCGGAGATCGAGATCAGCAAGAAGCGCGAGCTCATGGCGATCGAGGCCGACAAGTTCCAGCAGATGGTCGGCAGCATCGGCAAGGAGACGCTCGTGGAGATGGCGCGCGTCGGACCCGAGACCCAGGTCAAGATGCTCGAGGCGCTCGGCCTCAACGGCTACCTCATCACGGACGGCAAGTCGCCCGTGAACCTCATGGGCACAGCCGAGGGGCTCATCCGCGGCATCTCCTCGGCGCCGGCGTAAGGCGCAACGCACACGTCTTCATGGCCTGTACACGTCCAATCTGCAGTCTCGACATGAAGCGAATTCCCATACAGTACCGTATACATAGCACGTTCGTTCATGTAGCAGTAGCGCACAAGCTATTCTCATGTAGCTCTTCGCATTTAACTCTCCCTTTTGTCACACAAAACGACGACGCAAACGAAAACAAGATGAGTGAGCTGGGGGCGCGATGAAGCGACCGAACCAGACGCCAGATTTCCCCCGCATGCTAACTTCACTATACAACTCCTATTTGTTGCGCACCTCCAGGATATTAATTCACATGTGTATCATCAATCAACCTCTCAACTCACTGAATCCAATTCACAGCCACTTTCTATGCATCCTTTTACAGCCAATCACATCACTTTTAAACTTCTTTTCAACCAATCAAAGCGCCCAGAAACTCTGCAAGTGCTCGTCCTGCTCGCTTTTGGGTGGGGGAGAGTCGCGCTTGAAATTCACCCGCGCACTTTGACTCGCCAAAAAGGGCACCAAGGCAAGAGCTCACGAGCAGCTACGACACCAGCAGCTCACGAACGCCAACGCACACACACGAGACCCTCCTCCGCGCGCGCAACATCCCCGTCATCCTTCCCCTCCGCTCTCTCTGCGTCCGTCGTCAGCTCACCGCCAGAGTGGCCTCGCTTGCACCAGCACGAGACAGTGGACGCCAGTCGCTGTACGCTATTGATCCACAGCGCAAACACAACAACACACCAAAAACGAGATGGCAGACAACTGGAACGTGGACGTTAAGTTCCAGGGCCGGTCCATGGGGCTCGTGGGCCGCCTGCCTGCGGAGAAGCGCGTGCTGCTGCGCGACTTCCCGCGCAAGCTCGTCGTAGGCACCAAGGCCAAGCTCGCGGCCATCCCGCACAAGGGCTTCTTCTGCAAGTTCTTTGCCAAGAACTGCGAGGAGATGAAGCTCTACATGAAGAAGAATGAGTGCGCGCTCTGCGTCCAGTTCGTCGCCTCGACCTTCAACTTCACGCTCTACCTCATCGTGCCCACGCTGCTCAAGAGCCTCAAGTGTCTGCATCGGCTGCGCAAGAGCGGTACATTTGCGCTCATCCTGCTGCTGTATCCGTCCATACGCCGTTGGTGATGATACTAACGTGTTGCGCTCGCCTAATGTTGTCACCAGGCGCCAGTGAGGACTCGATCAAGTCGCTTTGCACAGATCGCGAGGGCGTCATGATCGGCTTCATCGTGTCAGAAGTCAACTCGGAGCTCGAAGAAAAGATGCACGAGCGCCACAAGGTCATGCAGGAACTCGTGTCGACTGCAAAGGCGATTTCCAACACGTTTGGCGACCCGATGCTCGAATTCGACCTCATCATCGACCAGCTCGACACCAAACCGTCGGCGATCCAGGTATAGCGCTTGTGTGCAACTTTTGGCTGCGAATTTGCGACTCGTGGGCGTTTATATTGACCGTATGGATGCGATTATGGTGTTCTGTACCCATTTGTGCTGCGCAGGTTTGCTCAAAGTTCATTATCCGCCATCAGCATCTGCATGAGCGCATCCGCGAGAAGCTCGTGGAGACGATGGACGCGCAGCAGACGTCAAAGGCAAAGTCGAATATCATTTACGTCGTGCACGACGTGATCAAATCGGTGCGCGCAGCCTTCACGCAGAAAGAGCGCAACGAGAAGATGCATGAGTCACCTCTCGTGGTGTCGCTGGGCAAGATTTTGTACACGCTTGCGCAGATGCTATCGGAGGAGACACGGCACTGCGTACGTACTTTGATTGCTGCGGAATGATTATTGGCTCGATTACATGGTGGCGAATGCTAACGTACGATTTGCGATTGTGTTGTGATGATGCGGACGTCGCTATCGCTATATGTATAGACGAATATCCGCGCTGTGTTTGAGTTTTGGACGAAGTGGGGGCTTGATTTCTCGCATCCAGCGAAAATTGAGACCGATATGAGCGCGCTCAAGGACATGGAGTCGCTGGCGCGCATCGACGAGTCGTTTGAGATCCTAGAGAAAGAGGCGAACCTGCTGTCCGACGTGTCGACTTCGCCCGTGAAGCACATTGCGTCTGCGGAAGTACTCGAGTTCATGAAGACCCATAGTATCCAGCCAGGTCCGTGGGAAGTGTATCTGTCAAGAGCGACGACCCAGGAACTGGAGGAACTCAACACTGTGCTCCTGCTCAACACCAAGTACTATCGCTTTAACAACTGGGACGCGTCCGACAAGGGCAGTCGCAAGTGTGGCGAGTACTTTCTGCACCACTACGTCAAGTTCCACATGCCGATGCTACTCAAACACTCGTTCAAGAGCAGTACGTCCAAGCGGAAGCGAGCCGACCTGGACCCGTTGCAGATCTATAAGCAAGCGTTCTTGTGTACGTGGGACGTCGATCAGGCCGCGCAGCGAGCAGTATCCGACGTCGAGCGGTCAGTGCTGGACGACATCTGGAAGAAGATGGAGACCGAGAAGTGTCTGAACCCGTCAGCGTTCGTGTTTGGCAAGATCCGACGACTAAAAACGATCCACTTTGCCAAGAACCCGGAGATTGAAGCCATTTCGAAGACTATTGAGGAGGAAGAGCGAGTCGACGTGGAAAAGCTGGTCACAGATATGGTGCGGGTATTCAGGCTGGACTCGATGGCTCGTGAGGGCTTGAAGAAAGTAAGGGCGCGCTCGGATCTGTGCAGGATCGCCAAGGAGCTTTGCGACCGATGTCGGCATCACATGGTTGCGAACCCGTCGGTTCACATTGTTAAGTTATGCCAGAAAGCAGTCGCTGCGAAGAACCCGAAGAAGTCGTACTCGTCGGCGATGAAAAGTATGATGTCTCGGCAGATGAAGCTGTCGGCCTTATTCGACAAAGAGGGACAGTACGTATCTTACTTCACCATGAAGCTCTTCTTGACGAGACTTTGGTTGGCGACTCTAACCCTGTGATTTGTTTTTTAACAGGAAAAAGCGGAAACTAGAGAACGCATCGCCATCTACAGAGGTCGATTCGCCCGAGTCGTCTCACTCGGATCTCTCGGACGCAGAGCTGGCAGCGCTGAAGCGAAAGATTCCGAAACCCCCGAAGCTCTCCTTCAAGAAGGTCGATCTCAGTACCATCACTCACCGAGAAACCAATGACAACGGCACGGTGGGCGTCGCAGTCTCGGGCATCCCGAATGCTGGACGCGGGCTGTTCAACCTGTCAGACCACGCGTGGCCAGCGTTCTCTGTGGTCTGTATCTTTGGCGTGCGGCGAATCACCAAGGAGATGCACAACGACGGGCTGAACAAGGTCGCGCGATGCGGAGAGCTCGGCGAGACTTTCGTGGTCGTGAATGGCGTGATCCGTGACGTGGAGAAGTTCCAGACCCAGTACGGCCACCGTCTCGTGCCGTTCGACGGCCTCGTGGACGCCGATGGCTCGGTCGGTGGGTTCCCGAACGACCGCGTGTACGAGTATCCCGCCGACGTGTACTGGGACTCGTCTGGTTTCTACAACAACTGCATCCTCGTGCCTGGATGCATCATCGAGAACCCGCAGGACCCGAACAGCCCGATCACGCTCAACCAGCTCTACATCGTGACGTGGAAGGAGGTGGCGGTGCGCGAGGAATTCTTCCTGGCGTACGGCACGTCGTACTACGAGGACGACGAGAAGGAGGGCAGTTAGAGATCAGAGGTGCCCCCAGTTAGTGTTAGACCATCGCATCGCGAGCTGCTCATAGACTTCACCAGGAAACCCAGACCAGCAGCGCAAGACAGCGAGCAAGTGAGCGCCCATTTGTACCCTAAGCCAGTTCGTACTGAAACAATTCGCAATCGGCACTCGCGACCAATCATCAACCGTCTCAGTGTTGCTTTTTCGTGTTTCGTCACGAGGATTTCGTTCATCCCCGCTTTGTATTATGGCACTCTCTCGCTAAGTTACAAATCTCATACATCCTACATAAATCAATCTATAGACTATAGGATACTCCTTCCTACGCGTCCGAGCTCGTAGTCTCGCTCAGCGCCACTCGACACACGGGGCACGTGTGCTGCATGTTGAGCCACACACGCACGCACGCGGCGTGGAAGACGTGGCTGCACGCCAGCTGCAGCGTCTGCTCGTCGCTCAGGTCTCCACAGCAGATCGGGCACTCGGAGTCCTCGTGGCAGCTCGTCGGGTCGCTCTGCTTGCGCCCTCGGGTCGCGAGCTCCTCGCCTTGAACAGCAACCTCAGGTGACGAGGCAGTCGTGTGCATGACCCTGTCGGCGGCGGCCGCACGATGCGGCGCGATGTCCAGGAACCGCTCGAGCACGAGGCGCACGTTGACCGTGCTCTCGCACTGGTGCTCGCGCGCAAAGACCGCGAGCAGCAGGTCGTTGACGTACTCCTGGACGACACCCGAGAGGCCGCACTGGGACGCGACAGAGCTGTCGTTCCACTTCTTGCGCTGGCTCTTGTAGAGCGCCGACTTGGCGATGCGGCGTAGCGGGCCACAGCACGCGAACTTGTGGCACGTGCCGAGCGCCTGCTGCGTTTGCTTGCGGAGCTCCTGGTACTCGCTCGCGGTCTTGGCGAGCACCCATTTGTTGTTCACGGCGCTGTCAGTCACGTAGAGCAGGAGCGGCGCAGCGGCTCCTGTGGCAGACGCTAATGATGAGGACGACGACGAGCGGAAGCTGAAGCGCGACCGCAGCAGCGCGTCATTCGCGTGCTTCTTGACGGGCGAGCCGGGCGTGACGACCACGTGCAGCGACGACGAGCTGCTCGTGGGCTGGTAGTGGTGGTGCTGCTGCGCGCTGGTTGTCGAGGCGCCGACGAAGCCTTCGAGCGAGATGAACACCATGGCTGCTGCTGTGACTAGTGGTGGTGGTTATATGACGGTGTTGATGCTGACGGACAAGTACGAATTGGCGAGTGATGGAGGAAAGAGCAAGACGCGAGGCTCGTGAGACACCACCAGTGGTGCGCAAGTCGGAACGGAGCTGACCGATGGAGCGCAGACGACGCTTTGCTCTTGCTCGTGTTGTTTGTTCTGTGGAGCTGCTCGCCTCTCTGTCGGTTGGTTGGAAATCAAATCCAGACTGACTGACTGACGCGTCAAGCCACGTCCACCTGGGAACCGGCTCTCAATCAAGTCAGAAAAAGGGTTGATGGAGTGGTTTTTGAAAAATGGCTTATTGCATATTAGTTTTGTGGATGGACTTGAAGAAAAAATAAGATTTATATATGGAGGCTTCATGTTGCAGTCTCGGACTGCTTTCCATTTTTGCTACTCTCGTGTTTGGCAGCGCCGCACCATTTATCGCAACGATGTATTTATTTGCACGCGTGGGGATTGCTGTAAAGTCAAGGCGAAAAACCAAGCAGCGTTGGGAAAGTCAGATATTCTGAACCCATATACTTTGGACCCATATATGTTTTTGCAAGGCAATGATGGGCAGCAAAGGCGGCGCAGCAGGGTGAAAAATTGCTCGTTATGCTGCGCTGGATCTCATTTGTATAATACCCGCTCCATTGTTGGCAACAGCTAAATGGCTTCCAAAAGAATAAGGTCACATTCATGCCAATATACGACTATGTACCAATAAGAGTTATATTTGTAAAGCACACACATGAAGGCGAGCACCTTAAGGGCATTTGCAAAGCAAGTCGAGATTAATTCGCATCCTTACTTTTCAAAGTAAGGATGCGCTCTGCAAATGTCCATGATGGATTTCTCGCGCCTGGAAAATACTCAAATATTTTCAGGTACGAAAAAAAGAGGTTGCGCAATGTCCGCATCCCGGGGTAAAAATTAGGTGATTTAGAGACCTCTGATTGGCTCATTCTACGCGCGGTATTACTTTTGAAATCCGCCGCTTGGAATTGTTGCGAAATTGCCTCGGCATACAAAGTTAAGTTTGCCCATGAATGCCACCAATGACCAATTTCGCTTGGTATGCAATGTTGTTCATTTTTTCGGTCCACATGACAAAATGCTGGCAACGATTGTCCTGTGAGAGGATACCAAAAGCCACACAATAACCCCACAGCAATTTTGGTCGTTTTGGGAAATTCTTTTTGTTGTTCACAATTCAAATGTGGGATATTTATTATTGCTAAATTTCGTATAACCTGGATATCGAGCTAAGAAAGCATGTATATGATGAATACGATACACCTTTTTTCAGCAGCGAATAATTTCATATAACGTTGAATATCACCCAAGTTGATCAATTTTGGCGTATATACTGGTTTAATGGTTCAAATTCCAGTTTATAGACTAAAAAGAGCCCCTGAATGTTTTTCCTGGTGTGCTTTATTTACTGGTAAGCCTGTTTTGAAGGTGAGATATTATGAGCGTGGGTAATCAAATAACTACCCTTGTTAAAGTGGCTATATTGCAAGCACATTTATCGAGGGTACTTAAAAATGAAACTCTTACCCTTTTGCCAATACTTGTATTCTCGTTGGGTTCCAGCGATCCTTGAGCGACCTTGCATTTATGTACTTAAAAGTAGAAACATTGTGCTTCCTTAAATATACATAAAACCCAAGATAGACGAGCACTGTGGGGATACTTAGAAAATGACGGCCCTAAATAACCTTTTGACGCGGTTTTGTGAAAAACCCTGATTCAAGGCATTCACAAAGGAGGGATAATTAGTCGATATTTGACTTGAAATCAAGTCCAAATGTGAGGAATGCTCTATAATGTTTCGACATTCCATACTTTAAGAAACCTGGTGTTTCCTTAATGCACCATGCTTCCAGAGCTCATCGTATATTACAGTGCTTCCTCCCATTATGCGACATCGTCATTATTTGATACCCTCTCACATTTGATATCTCATTTGGCTCACATAAGTGATGTAACGAATGTTAGTGCGCAATAAGATCCACATCAAACAAAAGAGAAGCATGCAGGAGAGGATCAGACAACACAGATACGCAAGCAATGCCAATGCAGAAATACTATTTATGACGCCGTTCAGTGTGGTGAGAGGAACGGACAGCTTGTTTCAAGTCCAAAGAATGCATATCAGGGATGGCTTGACGAAAGCCGTGAAACAAGGTTGCGATATATCGCCTTCGAAAATGTAAGAGAAGCTGCGTAGTGCACGGGAGCGACAACAGCAGATTTACAAGCGACACAAATCTACACACTTCCTTTGTCACCTTGTGATCTCAACCACGCGTCGATGTAAGAGGGCGCTGTTCACAACAGTCCCTCAAACACGGCACACACGCTTGTGCGACGAGGAAGCGATCTCCCGACTTGGAGGGAGGACGGACGACTTGAGGCCTTGAAGGTAAAATTGCAACTGAATTGAAAAGCTATTATGGTTCCTGTCGCTACTTCTAATTCGCCTCAAGGGCTTCTAGAGGTTTTATTCGTAAAACCTACACATGCAGAGAAAACCTACTGAACTGATATATAAAACCTTGGGTACGTTTGAGGTTCAACCCACTGAACTTGAACTTGAAGCTCTATGGAAAATTCCTCATGAAGTGATTGGCTAGAGCCACTCACTTCAACTGGAAAG
>JAASFV010000348.1:0-25477 GCA_023334015.1 Globisporangium paddicum
ACGCCAACAAGCAGGTACACGGCAAGTGGACGGACGTCAACTACCCACTTGTGGGCGAGAACACGCCCCAGTGGAACATCATCCTGCACGCCGTGTGCGGCAAGAGCACGCCGCGCGTGGCTTGCGCTCTGGGCAAGCGCACGAACAGCTACAACTACGGCTACAGCAAGGCCGTGAAGGCGAGTGGAGAAGGCGAAGGTGTGGCTGCTGATGCTGATGACGACGACGAGTACGATGTGACTGTTGGCGACAACGAATCTGACGACGACGAGGTGCCGGTCAAGACGCACAAGACCCACGTGCGCATCTCTGTCCACGGTGCCTAGGCTCAGCGCTCGACCTGGTCCTCGCAATGGAGCTCAGAAGACCATCCATGCTTATATCTCCATAATGCCGTTCCATTCCAATCCAGCACACTATTCAAACTGAAGCATTTTTTTGCAATTGGTAGCATGCGCCTTTCTCAAAAATGTAGCCATGTTTTACTCAGAAGTGTATCCATGGCAATCAAATCATATCCCGGAATCAGATTTGTTTCACACACACATACACACGCCACAGAGTCGCCTTCTTGGTGACGACGGTTCCAGGCTTGGAGCAGTTACCTGCGCGCCGCCTCGTGGTTCCGCTCTGTCTGTTGCTGCGCTGGCTCAGCCAACGGCTGGGTACTTCACTCGAGCGTTGCACGCGTCGCATCTGTACATGCGAAGTAGTCCAGCTCAACCGACTGTATGCCACGGCGCGACAAGATCTGTCCTCTTGTGATCCATGGAAGAGCGATGCGTGTACGTGAAAGTGGGCGTGCTGAGTGCACTCGAGCGCGAAACGCGCGGGCTCAAGTGGCAGCTCGCGCGCACGGCCAAGATTGCCGAGGCGCGCGCTGCCGACGTGGTCGCGAGCGAGTGCAAGGTCAAGGACCTGCTCACGATCGTCGAGATGAACAAAAACGTGGCCGACCGCGCGGTCAGGCGCACGTACACTCAAGAGTCGCAGCTGCAGCGCCTCACGCTCGAGCACGACGAGTGCCAGCGCCGCCTGCTGGTTCAGCGTAGACGCTTTATTGATCAGGTCTGCAGTGGCCTCCAGCGACGCAGGGAGAGGAGGCTCAAGCGCGTTACGCTGAGGGCATTAGCAGCTCAGATGGGTAGGAAACGCAGGCTACGGGTCGTTCTTAGTCGCTTAACTGAGGTTCTCAACCAGATGAGGCTATCACCAGCCTTTGAGCGGTGGCGAGCCAGCTGCCAGCATCCAGGATCCGTCCTAATCCTTCCTGTAGCGAGACCAAGAGTCACCTTTGCTGCGAGTGCGATTGCTGAGAGCACAGCCACGACCACCAAGGCGTTCTTAGCTCGCACCAGTCGCCAGAGTGAGGCTGATGAGTTTCTCTTTGATGAGTGCTTCCGACTGCGCTTCAAGCGGCGACTCGAGCTCAAGCGCTTAAGCTTCTTCGTGTGGAAGGCCGAGTGGGGACTCGCAAAGAATCACGAGAAGGTCGCAGTCCACCATTACCACAAGTCGTTATCAGGTAGCGTCTTGCGTGGCTGGCGGCGCCACGTCACATTCAATAAGCGGTGCTGTGGACTGATAAGCCTGGCTCTGGACCGTCGACGCCGTCAAACCTTCCGAGCCTGGGCGACAGTCTCCAGGTGCATAGCCACAAGACACAAGCTGCTGGTCCAGATCCTCCGGAGCTTGAGACGCAGATTGCTCCAGCGCTTTCTCACCAGATTGCGTCTGCAATGCCTCGAGCGAGCCACGCGCGAGTGGGCTGACGTGCTCAAGACCGCCCATGTGGCGCTCGAGGAGGAAAAACTCATGAATTCTTTGCACCAGGACGCCGCGCTGAAGGAGATCCACGCATCGTATGCTGCCCAGGAGCAGAGTCGCGTCCGGTGTCTCGAGCTTCAGAGCCACCAGCTCTTCCAAAGCAAGCGATTCGAAGTCACGAGACACCATTTTGCCACATGGCGCCTGCGGATGACCAGGTTGAGGCTCCACGACAGAATTGCAGCCCAGTTCCACAGAGTTCAGCAGCCCACGAGACTTCGTCGGCGGCATTTCGTTGCCTGGAAGCGTGTCGCGGCCGCGAGAGCTCGTATTCGACGGTGTCTCGCAGCGTCGGACATTAAGAAACAGCAAACGCTTATACAAAGCGTGTTCAGCGTGCTAATAGCGCTTGTCAACCATGAACGCGCCAAGAGGAGACGCTTACGAGCGCTTCTGAGTCGAATCCGACGCGTCAACCTCCAGCGAAGCTGGTCGCAATGGCGCTATCGAATCTTGATTGACGAGCAGCAAGTCACAAACGAGTATGAGACACATTCGATCGTCCAGTCCATGCAACGCGAGCAGCTACGATGGCAGAGCGAATTTGCACGCGCCGAGAAACTTCGCGAGCGAATGCAGCTCGAATGTGCACTGCTCATGAGAGACGCCCATCACCACCAGTTCCTGCGAAGGCGCTTTCACCAGTGGGCGATTGGCTCACGTGCCGCTAAACTCAAGCGGAGAGCTCTGCGTAAAGTGCTGACGAAGCTGGGTACTCGCTATCTGAGGCGAGGGTTTGTAAACTGGCGACAAGGCTCGTTGCGTTTGGCGCTTATGAGCCAGCAGATGGCCAACAGAGCTGGCCATCAGACTCGCCAACGGCTCACAGCCGTGTTTCAACGGTGGCGAAGCTCCGTGAATAAGCAGGCGCTGCTTCGCTGGAATTCCCAGCGCCAGTGTCTCTACTTTGCGCTCTGGAGAGGCGTTCAGACTCAAAAACGGGCGCACGCGGTAGCGTTTTGCTGCTTTCTCAGACGCAAAGTCGTCTTTGGCTGGCAATTCCAGGCGTTCACCAAGTGGCGAAGGCGTCACTTGATAGCCTGCAAGGGCGAGCAGCGGCGAGAGAGTCGAGCTCGCGAGCTACTGGAGGGTAGCTGGAGGCGATGGAGTCGCTACGTTCGCCACAGACTGCGGCTTCGCAATCGCCAGCACGAGCTGATTGGCACAAGGATGTTCTCTCAGCAGGCACTCCGAGCCAAGAAAACGGTGTTTGCGAGCTGGAAAACGGTTCTTCAGAGCGCTCAGCGACATGATCGAGTCTTTGGCTCGGCGATCGCGACGAGAGAAGCCCAGCGACCTCGACTCCGCGTCTCGCTTGTTCATTGGCGCCATTTCGCAAAGTTTGTGGTCCAGAGACGGCTCGTGCTCGCTCGAAGCCTGCGTCGTCTGGGTATGAAGGTCGTGCGAATCCACTGGCAACGCTGGTTCTTGATTACAATGCAAGCGTCAGCTGCTTTAGCTCTGAGACAGCGAGCCCTGACGAAATTGGACTCAGTCATGAGTCGCGTCACCTCTCGCCACACAATGAAGACTATCTTAAGCGCCTGGAGAGCTAGCATGAGGCAGCTGCGTGCATCTCGACTAGGACGCGAGCGCTTCCGTGCGCGCCAACGAATGAAAATGTTGCGACAGCGCTTTGGATCGTGGAAGCGAGGTTTTCAGAGCCTATGCCAGGCTAAAAGACGCGTGTTATTGCGAAGAGTGACTCAGATCCGGCGGACAGCGCTGACGCTTGCGTTCCAGCAGTGGGAGCGTTGTATCCGAGATCAAACGCTGTACATCCAGGCGACTGTGAGTCATATTCTGCTTGAAAAATCTCAGGAGCGCGCTGGAGCGCTCATGCAAACGCTATTGGCGACAAGGTCAACCAAGTTCGTCTTCTCAGCGTGGATGCGGTTCACACTAGACCGGCAGGCAATGCGAAGAGGCTTAGAGCGCATCGTTCGAGCCAAATTCGTGAGGCTACAGTACTCTGTTTGGACAAAGTGGAATCGGTTGACTGATATATTTCGGAAGCTTGACCGTCTGAGCTCGGTGGTAGAGAGACTTGTTATCAGAGCAGCCTGGCAGCTGATGTACCGGAACTTCAGATCGCTTCGCCAACGGACTGACGCTGCCAACATCATCATCAAGATCGCAAGCCGCACACGTTTGCGCTTTGAGTGGAACACCTGGAAGCGCAAAGACCGATTTATGGCTGTCGACAGAGTTGCAAAGTCCCAGCAGAGCTCGCTGAAGCTTGTGCACACTGCGATGGAAAGTTTTGTGAGTCGTCGTCACGCGAGGAGCGCTCAGAGTTACTGCTTTCTCAGGTGGAGGCAGCAGGTGGCCAAAAAGAAGCGCATCCGCGGCTTCTTGAGCCAGTTGGCTGGCAACCGCGACGAACTCTCGCTCAGACCCTGTTTCCAGACCTGGATTCGGTTCACAGATCAGCAAGCTGAGCAAAAATCGCTACTCAGGCGAATTCTCGGTCGCCAGATGCACGCAGCGAGGCGAAGTATGTTCCACCGCTGGAAGTACGAATGCCTCAAGGCACTTTACAAAGCCCAGCTCACTCGTGCGCAGCAACAGCTTAACATTCATCGTATGCAGAGCGCCAGTCACGTGGCGATGGCCATGTATATCGCCTGGAAGCGACCGTGTCTGTCGAGTTGCTTTGCAAGCTGGCGGGTCAGCATACAGAACCAGAAGCACGAGCGAGACATCAAGGTGACTCGGGTCTTGAACATAATCAGGGCTCGAACTATGGCGAAGCTGCTGCATGCCTGGAACGAGTTCGCCCGCATGAAGAAGACTGCAGCGCTGCTTTGGAAGAATGCCGTGCTTGGAAATGGTCGGAAACTGGTTTGCACCATTTTCCACACATGGAAAACCAATTTCGAGATAAAGAGGAAATTGATTTTCGCGCTTGGGAAAATGGTCGGCATCGTTCGATTTTCGCTGCTGCGTCACGGATTCAAGCTGCTGTGTGTGAGTCTCCAGGAGAACCGACGTCACGAGTCCATGCTGGTCGTGTTGAGTGCTCAGCAGGCGCTCCAGCGCCAGAAGCAACAACATTTAATGAAGAATGTTGCGTTCCTGCTGCAGAGGAAGCAGATTTCATCCCTCAAGTCGCTCTTCTCACGATGGAAATACGTCTGCGATGCCAAGAAGCAGGTCCATACCTTCCTCCACGTGACAAAGGCGCGCTTCCAGCTCAAGATGCTGCGCTGTGTTTTCGCAGGTTGGCGAAGCTGTGTGAAGCACCAGGTCACCATTGAGAAATTGGTTCGCAAGCTCCAGACCACATGGGGACGACGGCATCTACACTCTTCGTGGGCGGACTGGTGTGCGTTTACGAGACGTTCGCAGAAGATCAAGTGGTGTGTGTACCACCACGTCTTTGAGAAGCGCGTGCAATTGGAAAGCGCTGGTGCCTGGGAGACCTGGAGATACTTTGTCAAGCATGCCAACTTGGAGATTGAGCGAAGGCGTGTTGCAGCGTGGACTGAGGCGACCGAACAGCAGCTTCACGAGATTGAGTCGCTCGAGAGCAGCAACGAGTGTTTGTTGCTGGAGAGTATCACCTTGAAGAGGCAGGTACTTGAGCTGCGCAGACGCAACCTGGGCATGTTCTCTTCAAGACTGGTGGCGGTACTTGCAGCGAGTGGTGGTAGCTCGGCTCGCAAACTGATTCGGGCATTTGCCGCATGGAGACGTCGGTCGCGGGCGATCAGTCTTTTCAGCTCGTTGTTGAAGGAGCTACGGCATCGATGGAGCGCTAACGGCTTTTCCAGGTGGTGTTGTGCTACAAACCACCTACGAGTCTCTCATGAGCTGGTCAACAGAAAGAATGCTGCGTTGGAGAAGGTGTTGCTCGTGTTCAGCTGTTCGAATGCGCAGATGAAGAAGCGCAAGGCGCTGTTGCTCTGGAAGGTGATGGCAGCGAGGCAGCGCATCAAGAAGAAAAGCGCGATGCTACTGCTCATGGTCACGCGCAGCAGCGACAGAGTGGTGGTCCGCTGTTGCTGGGCGAGTTGGAAGGTCCTAGTTTCACGAAAGCACGAGTCAGTACGCAAGGCACAGGTAATGCACAGGCGAACGAGCCTCAGACTTGTTCAGAGCATGTACCTCGGATGGTGTCGTTGGCACTCGGCGCTTCGTGAGGTACACACGGGACTTAGGCTGCTGATACACGTTCTCAATGGCCACCAGCGACGCCGACTCATTCGCAACTGGCTGCGCTGGAGAAGCCAGAGCATGGACGCCGTAGTGACGCTCGTACATGCGAAGCTCGCGATCTTGCAGCTCGAACACTGGAACAGCAGCTGCCAACACACTCTCGATCAGCTCCTTGTGCGCGTGTTCACCAACTGGAAAGGATTTGTATTCACTGCCCAGGCTCGCCGTCTCGATCACGCCATCGTCGTTAACAAGCTGCATTTGAGCCGCCTGGTGCGCTTGTACTTTGTGAACTGGAGGAGCCTACTACCAGCGAGACAGCGCGTGCTGCACCCCGTGCTTTGCATCCAGACATCGCTGCGACGGAAAGCATCCTCGCGAGTACTCTACTGTGGGTACAACGAGTACCGTCACAAACGTCAGTCTTCCTGGCGACTTACAAGCACCAAACACGCGCTTCGCAAGCGCCTTGCGAGACTCTGCGCTCTCTCGATCTTACTCGGGAGCTTGCGCCACCAGCACCACCGAGTTCTGCGTCGCGCATTCTGGAGCTGGTTTGCGAAAGCCCAGTGCATCTCACGTGCGCTCCAGGTGATCCAGTTCAAGTCGCTCCCGTGGCGCATGCCGCGCACGAACTTTGCTGGGAGCATGCTGCTGCTGGCGCTCGAGGAGATGCACCATCTGCAGCAGGCGAGTCGCATTGAGAGCCAGGCGCAGCGGTTGAGGACGCTCGCGCTTATCTTTCAGAGCTTTCGACGGCAACACCTGCGACGCGGCTTTGACCGGATGAAGAGACGACTTGGAGTGTTCTCGTTGGCCAAGCGCCGGTCAGCTGTAGTAGTGACACTAGACTGTCACAAGATCGATAAATCTTTGGCTGCCGCTATCGCTCAGGGGTTCGCTGAAAAGCTCAAAGCTGTGATCATCAGGAGATCGTTCCGTATCTGGAAGGAACAGTACGTCGCACTTGCGCTATTGCAGGCCGAAGCCGCGCAGATGGAACTGCTCCACGCACTCCGAGACGTGTCGTCATACCGCCAGACGCTGGATCCGTACGCCGTGCCATACTAAGCTGCTCTTGGTACTGAGGATCTAACAAACAAGAGCATACACTATCCAGAACAGAATCACCAACCAGCACAATCAATAGACTCACCATCACACACCCGGGACAGCACAGCAACAGTAGGCAGCGCGCGCTCGGAGTCCTTGTCCAAAATGACTCTACGTGTTAGTGTTTAAATTACAACGTCCTTGTCTGGTCTCACCTTCATGTCCTTCTCTCTCTTCGACAGTAGCACCACCACTCTTGTTTCTCTCATCACGCCTTCGCTGCATTACAGGACCAGCCGAGACGCAGCCACTGAGGCTCTCGTAGATGACGAAGTCGGTTGTGGCTCGAGCAAATCGAAAGTGGCGATCAGTGGGCGATGGTCTGACACCATTCTCCAATAGTCCACGAGCGTCTCCTCGTCGTGGTTCTGGTCATCCTGCGGGTGCTGGACGAGCCGCCAGTCGTGGCCAAAGCTTGGTCGCTTCAGCCGCGTCTCGTCCGTGAGAGTGCGTGGCGACAGGTGGCACTCGCGCGGCCTCAGCTCCAAGCGTGGCGGAGTCACTGGTGGCAGTTCAACCGGGAGGATTGTGTCGACCACCTCAGTCTCCAACAGCGCCTGGGCGACGCCATTGTGCTCCTCTACGAACAGCTCCTGAGCTCTTCGGCGCGTGACACTGCTGCTACTGTTCGAGTGCGAGGCAAAGATAAAGTCGACGCCGACCTCGCGGTTGTTGTGGTTGCAGTGCGTAATGCGCGCCTCGCGGCCGTGGATCTGCCCGAAGACGCTCGCAAAGCCCTCGTCCAGCACGAGGCTGTGCACGGGGTCGTTGAAATCGTTAAAATCACCGCCCATGAGCTGTTCACAATACGATAAGGTCATTAGATCACCAGTCCAGTCATGTTGATGAGCTATTAGAGGCATAAACACGTACGATGGGCACGTCGTGGAGGCTCTCGCGGGTGACGTAGTCGCGCACCGATTCGAGCACGACCTTAATCTGGTCAAGACGCATGTCCTTGTACATCTGGCAGTGCGGGAACGTCAGGTGCGAGTTCACCACCAAGAACGACTGCGCATTCCGTAAAACAATATCATAATCGGCATTAGACACACTCATATTACACAAGCACAGCATGCTCATCAGAGAGGGGGGAGCAATACGAAATAACACTTACGCGCTGCATGAGCGGCACGTCGTGGCGGTTCCACTTGGTCGCGACGTGCATGAGCAGCGCGACGCGGTCGCCCGCACGGTCAAAGTCGATGTGCTGCACGTGGTGGATCTCAAACTTGTGCTTCTCCACAAACACCGCGAGCCCGTCCTCCTTGTCGCCTAATCACAAGCGCCACATAGATACACACGTGTCAGTCCCAGTAAAAAAAAAAAATCGCATACTAAAGCCACCGTAACGCCACACACACACAGATTGCAGCAAATACGGCACCTGGTCGCTTGAGCGTGTGGATGTAGTGGGACGCGTAGAAGGCCTTGCGGAAGGCCGTCTGGTACTCGCGGTTGAACCAGTACTCCTGCAGGCAGACGAGGTCACAGCGCTCGCGCTGGATCGCGTGGATGAGCGCCTGCGCGCGCGCGAGGAAGGCCGCGCGGTCGTCGCTCTCGACGCGCCCACCGTGGCGGAAGTAGCACGGCGCCAGCACGTTGAACGTCATGAGCGAGAGCGATCGCGGCCGGCGCCGCGCGAGCGCGTCCAGCAGCATATCTCCTCTTCTCTCGTGCTGGTCAATTCGGTCCTGGCGATGGGAAGTGCGTGAAATGAGCTGTTCGAGTACTGTTATCGACTCGATTAGGAGGCCTTTGTGGGTATCAAGTTTGACAGGGGTGGACTTTGTGATAGAGAGATTGAGCCAACGGGTGCGCTTTTGGGTGGGATGGCGCTTTTGTTGACGCACGGTTTCACTGACGCCAGAGTTGATGATTCAATTGCACCTTGTTTTGAAAAAGGCGGCTGATGAGGAACATACAATTTTCAAGATAAGAGTGAAACTTGTTGGTCGATGTCGCTGAAACTGATGCATGCAGTTTGTCAAAACACGGTGCATTCGTCGTTGAAGAAGAGAGCGTCGACGACATGAGGGATAGGGCGTGACGCGACGGCATGCAACATAGCGAAAGAGCTCCATCAATGCGAAGAGCTGCATCTGCATTAGCCTTGCGGAAGCATTGCGTTCCCCACGCTGGCGCGTGTGCGTGTCTGTGCTGCTGCATGCATCATCTGGTGCAGTACCACTGACGTCACGTCTGCTGTTGAACTGGGTGGTCCAGAGCGTGGGTACACATATGTATTTATCTATTATGCTCGTCTCTCAGTGAACATCATGCAGCATTAGCTTCTACTCCGTCGCAAGCACAGCAGCGTTCACGTGCTTGGCGCTGCGGATGCTGGTCGCGCTATAGTCCTCATTGTCGTCGTTGGTATCCGAGACGTCGTCGCTCCTGCCGAACGAAGTGATCTTCTTGCTGTGCAGTCTCGTGAAGAAGGGCACGAGATACTTGGCGTCATGCTGCAAGAGCTTCATGCGGTCGACGGGACGCACACTGCGGTCTAGCTCCGCCTCCTGCTCGGGCGTGAGGCGCGTGATCTGCAGCCGGTCGAGCATCGAGACTGTGCTGCCGCCCATGAAGAAGACCGTGAGCAGCACGATCACCATGGTCGTCGCGACAATATACTGTTCAAATACATAGTGAGCCAGTCGTGGGTCCAATGCAACAGATTTAATTTGCTCCGTTCACCACGAACGTACATCGCGGTGCTCGCCTGGGAACGACGATGCCAGCGCGTAGGCGACGGCGCCGCGCAGACCACTGAACCAGAGCATATGCTGCTGGTTCATAGTAAGCGGCTCCGCGAGGCTCTTGTTGAGCGCGCGCGAGATCGGGTACACATGCGCCGCACGGCCGAGAAAGCAAAAGACGATCGAGCACAGGATGAACCCGCCGTGGTAACCGCTCGTGACCGAGAACAGCGTCAGGCCGAGGTCTGTGCATGACATAAAGGAGCTCATAAGTTTAACCCCATGCTGTCACAACGATAGCTATGAGGAGAGCAAGACTCACTGAGGAAGACGATCGTCTCAGTCAAGTGCGCGAGTGAGCTGAAGATCCGCGAGCAGCTACGTTTAAATGAAGCCAGAGTCAGAATCAGGCACGAAACATCCCTGGAAGCAATGGAGCAGGTGGCAACGCACATGTCCTGGGCCTCAGCGCTGATGTTGTTGTGTGTATAGTGCTTCATCGTGATGCCCGTGAAGAGGATCGAGACGACGCCCGACATGTCGACCGCCGTCGACACGAGGAACGGCAGGTACGAGAACAGAATGTACGCGCCTACCTGCAGGAACCAACATGCAGTAAAGTGAACTCCGAATGAATGGACAGTAGCAGTAGTACGCATGGGGCGCACCTCGTGCAGCGTGCATTTCTTGAAGTCAAAATACTTGAAGAGCAGCGCTGAGAGCAGCCCAAAGAGCACGCCGACGAGCGTCGAGCCGACAAAGATGAGCGCAAAGTCGAGCAGAGCGAAGAGCGTCGAACTCGCCGTGTACGTGAAGCCGACGAACTTGGAGAACGTCGTGAAGAGTACGATGCCCACTGCGTCGTTGAGCACGCTCTCACCAAACACGATGTAGAACAGCGTCGGGTCGACGTGGAGCTCCTGGAAGATCGCCAGCGTCGAGACGGGGTCCTTAAATATAAATGAAGAAGATACAAAAAGCGATATAGTCAGCTCGGATAGTCGGTTTCAAGTCATTTCCAGCCAGTCATTTCATATTGGAGACTGTCCACATGACGAGCAGCTCACATACAAGCAGCTTCAATGACGAAAGAGATATCCAGAGAACGTCGTGTACATACCGTGGCGCTGATGAGTGCACCAAAGGTGAGGCACTCGGCGACAGAGAGACGCACGCTGAGGCCAATGCGGCCCGCCACGAAGAGCAAGAGGCCCACGAGCACGTTCGAAACGAACGTTCCGACGACTGCGAACGATAAGATGCTGCGGATGTTTTCGAAAAAGAAGCGCCGCTTCATCGTGTAGCCTGTAGTAAAAACACAAAGCAAGTCAGTGAGAGAGTGAAGAGAGAAGCGTCGCGGAACGAGAGGACGCACCCGAGTTGAAAATGATGGGCGGCAGCAGCACGACGAAGAACGTCTTGGTGTCAAATGCCATGAGCTGAGAGAGAGCGGAAGAGCGAGTAAGCAAGCAGAATATAGAGCATCACTGGCTGGTCGAATTTATTACCGTATGAGCAATCATGCTGGGCCAGAGACGGCATCCAATACCCGCGACGATGCCGAGCGCAATGACCGCCGCGGCCTCGGGCACGTACTGCGAGTGCCAGTGGTGCGCGACCTTGTTGCTCAGCAGCACAGCGAGTAGCAGCAAAACGAGGAAGAGCGAGAAGTAGGCTGAGAGCACTACCTCGTTCGTCGCACCAAAGTAATGCGCCTCAAGGTCGTTCTCGTGCGGGAGCTCCTTCATCCTTGAGTCGTCTTGAGAAGCTCTTGTAGATCTCTTTGTGTTTGCTAATGCAATGGATCTATTCCATTCCTCCGACCACCAATGCAGCCACAGACAGATACATCAGCTGCCAGGATGAGCACATAAGATACACCCTCAAGACAAGATCTACAGCACTATCTCAGCTTCGACTCATCAGCTTGCCCAAAGATTTTTAGCTTGACGTAGCTGCTTTTTAGATGCATTTTTGATAAAATTAGACGCAAAACACTCCAAAATAGGTTTTTTAGAGCATTTTCGATTTTTTTTAGAACAAACGTAAGCAAAACAAGAACAAATCTGGTCATCATCAGCACACAACATGAATGAATGCTTGTTTTGTTTTTTTCAGACTGGCAAGCGCGAACGAAACCAACATAGGAGGAGGATAAGTCATCACTCCCTTCCTCCATGTATCTTTCTTACATCAGGATGCTTTATGAGCATCTTGAAGAAGCGCGAATGAATGGGAAGCTTTTTATTGTTTTTTGTGTGCAAATCTTGGCGAATAAGAATAACGGAAAGAGAAAAGACATGGATCCGCTTTTCTCAGGTGAACCGACTGCAACTGAACGCGCCTGCTGCACATAAAGGAGGGTATCCGGTCTAAAAATATACCAGTAGCCAAGTCACACGCACCTACACTTTTCTCTGCTCTAAAAATAAAATAAATAATATAGACACCCAAAAGAAGAGGTCAGGAGCACTTCAAGGCTGCCATCTGTGGAGGACATGGCACCGCTGCAACACTGAGACGGCACGCTGCTCTTCACGTTATATGGGACAACAACAACAGCCAAAGCGCCAGGGCCTCCAGGTGACAGGCTCCACGACAGCCGCGATGGAAGCTTGCATAGAGCTGAGAGCAGCTTTGGTCATCGTCGTCTGGTCGAAAAGGCGCACGCTGTACAGTGTCTTCCGGAGAACTATTTGAGAACGGCTGTGGCCAGCACTATCAATTGACTCTCGCCATTTGCATTGGCACTGGATGTTGTACCCGACTTATTTCACACCTATTGTTTACTTGTTTGAACATTTTGCGTATAGCCGGTAAACATAGAATGAATAATGTAGCGCAGTTGCAGCGTCTTGCCTATATCAGCTCGTCAATGCTGGTCGCTATGCTTCACTCAACGAAAGTCAATGGCAGGCTATACAGGGCCTCATGCGTTGTTGTCCTAACTCCCACCACAAGCTCACGTTTTCTCCGAATTCAGTATACAGTATACGTGAACTCTTGTATAGTACGGATATTTGAATCGGGCTTAGCATCCATTCTCTATTTTGTTTTCAAGGCCGCGACCTTTCGAGCACTTCAACCTGTATCACCTCTCCAACAGCCTTTTAGTTGCAATGATGCTGTTAAACAGGATATGCTGTTTGGTGGGATCGCGACCCATTTATGCTTCTTTCTTTCGATGAAAGAACTCAATATGCAGACCTCCATGATGGGCATCAAGGGAGACTGGAAGTTGCTCACTAAGCCTTCCACTGGCGCGTACCAGTGCACGCACGTCGGCGTGCACACAAACAGGCCAAAGAGGATGGCACGCGTGCATGTTGAAGCCAAATTTGTGCCAATGGCGACACCAGATTCTCATCGCGCGATCGCGAGAATGAGTGTCGCGACTTTTTTTTCAGACATCCAACTGTGATCTCTATACATATTCCAAGTCTAATCAAGTGTCGATTTTTATAGAAGGTTTCTGGGGATGGGTGCGGTATGCAATTGCGTAGGTTTTTCCTGACTCGGCGTGCCACTTCCGCGCAACTTCCGGGTCTTTCTACGCTTTTTGGTGCATTCGTTACGTGGAAAAAACGTGAAACGCTTTTCTTTTTCGGCCTCCTCTTTTTTTTTGCTGCGAGGAGCTCATTTCATGAGCAGCTCATTTGCCGATTTCCTCCCTGTCTTCGAGACTCAGATCCGCATTCGAGCTCAAGCGCGCGCACCAACAGACACACAAGCAATGCACGGGATGGAGAACCAGCAAGGCTCGCGCTTAGTGGTGGACACGTACAGCAGAGGCAGCGGCGGCGTATACGGCGGCAGGGAGAGACTGAGCAGCTACGCGGCCGCGTGCTCGAGCGTGCCGCTCGCGTCCCCGCGGGGCGTCGCGCAGCAGCAGTGCAAGTACAAGTCCGGCAAATGCTCCAACCCGCGCGCGACGAAACGCAACGGCCAGCTGCACACGCTTTGCCACTTCCACCGCGTGCGCCAGAACGAGCACCAGCGCAAGAGCGACCGCAAGCACCGCATGGTGAGCGTCGCGCGGCGCGCCAAGCTCGGCAACATGGGGCTGCTCATCACGGGTCAGCGCGTGAAAAGCAGCGGCCGTCACTCGATTTCGTCCAACGCGTCCGACATCTCGAGCGACGCGCCGTCCACGCCGGCCTCGCCCATGGACACTGACAGGTCGTACGAGCACCAGGCAGACGGCGCGTACCTGAGCGCATATCACCTACAGAACCACTCGCGTGTGCACCACAACACACATCAGTCCAGTCACGCAGCAGCAGCAACAGATAGTGCATCGTTCGCGGCCGGGAGCAGCACACCCACGGGCCGCCTGCCGCCCATCAGCTTCCTCACGCAGCCGGGCAAACTCGACAGCTTCCGCGCGAGCAGCACGCCCGGCGGTGGCAACATCACGCTGCCGCTGCCCAGCAGCTTTTTGTCCGGGAGCGCGGCGCTCAACTCGCAGGCGGGCAAGATGGCGTAGAAAATCAACTACCGGCAGGCATCAGTCGGTAGTAGTAGAAGCAAGAATGTCGTAGCAGTAGCACATTGTCTAGCGGTAGTTATAGTGGAAAAGCAGACAGCATCCGATACAGCGGCGCACTTCGCTGCAAGACCAATGCGATGTTAATTATTATTCCTCTTGCCTCGTCTATAGCATGCGCGTGTGGTGTTGTTGCGTTGTTGCCATGAGAGCTCCACTGCATTAGTCATATTGGGCACCTGAAGGTCCATAAGCACGATGCCTGTGTTGTGATCGAAGCAGGCAGGTAATACCAGTATCAAAACCGGTTCCTGTTATCACAACCAATGTATTGAAAATCTACCGCGCAATATTTATTGTACAGTACATCATACCTTACAATAATGTAGCGGTGTCCGCAACCTGCAAGTACTACTGGTATACCGGTTTGATGATATCGGTATGAAGAAAACCCAAATGTGGTGAAATTGTTTTCCCCCTTTTTTTTCCTCGCCCCCCCTTCTATAGTGAACGCAAGTGAAACCCCAAAACAGGGGAAACCGTCTGGGAGCTCTTGTCGACAACCCGCAGATACGAGATCCTGTCGCCACGCGTGTGCGCGCCAGCGACGACCTGACGGACCCACTCGCTCCACCACCTTCGCTATCCCAACGACACTCAGACAGCAGCGCTTGCCAGCTAAGCAGACAAGGGGAAGACGCCGTCACCTGAGCTTCTCACTGCCTACGGTACGTATCTGCGAAGAGCTCATTTGGAGAAGTGGTCAATTCGTTTTTTGCATAGTCGCCTCCGCGTGTGTGGACACGTGTCGTGGACGTAGGCATATAAGAGAGGGGAGGGGGGGCATGATGGGGTGGGGGGGGGAGACTACCCCCTGTGCGTCTTCCTTGTCCATAACGACTAGCGATGTGGACAAGCTCTTCCTCCCCATCGGATCCCTGCTTGTGTGTATATGTGTGTGTGTGAATGAGCGCTCTATAGTATGCGAGGCGCCATGTAGTTCACCCAAGATGCGTGCGACGCTCGCTCTCTCGATGATGTGAACGTTTTGGTGTCGAATGCGGATGTCTCTCTATTGCCTTTTTTAAATATTGTACTGACTGTCTCTTTCTCTCTCTATGACAAGACAGACAGACAGGTCACGCTCCTCTCTGATTGACTGGGCTCGACGTATCCAAGGTGAGCGAGTGCTTGGAAATCCCCCCCTCGCAGTCAGCCTATAGCCAGCGGCTATGCCCATGAGTTCGCATCTGCCTCGAAACAACGACGACGAGGGCACCATGGCGGAGGACGACATCCAGGTCACGTCGCCCACGTCGTACGCGCTGCGCGAGTCGATCCGTCGCTCATCGTCGTCCAGCTTTGACTTTGGCGCACCGCCGCCCGTCCAGCGCACGCCCAGCAACACGGAGCGGCAGGGGTCAAACCGCTTGTCGCGCGGCAGCAGCTTCTTCTCGCGCGCTCCCCCGCCGCCACCACCACAATTACCACCGCAGGCCCCAGGAGGAGGCTTCAACAACAGCAGCATGCAGTCCGCACCAAACAGCATGGCGCGGCCGTCGTCCAACCCGAGCCTCGCGGCCATGGACGCCCAGGGCGGCAGCCCGTACACGCCGCACGGCAACTCGCTCGGCCCCATGTCCTTTGCGACGACGCCCACGGGCGGCTCGTCGAGCCTCACGGCTTCGTACAACCAGAACAGCACGAGCAGCAGCACGGCGCCGACGGCGACGACCAACGGCACGCCGAGTCACCGGCGATCCAGCTCGCGCCGCAGCATCTTTAGCCGCGAGACGTTCATGCTGAGTCGCGAGAAGGAGTCCCCGGCGACGATCCCCGAGGGCGTGCCGCTCGAGATCAAGTGCGAGGGCTTCCTCACGAAGCGCGGCCACGTGTTCACGACGTGGAAGACGCGCTACTTTGTGCTGCGCGGCAACGTGCTCGAATACTTTTCCGGCGAGGACAAGGGGAAGCGCTACGGCAGCGTCACGGTCGCCAAGGTCGCACCGTGGTCGGGCGAGGCGCACGGCTTCATGTTCTACACAACCAAGCAGGTGCCGTACTACGTGTACGCGTCGTCCGAGGCCGAGCGGTCCAAGTGGCTGCGCGCGCTCAAGGAGTTTGTCGTGGAGCCCGAGGAAGTGGGCTGCGAGGGGTATCTCACGCGCCGCGGCCACCTCGTGCCAAGCCAGCGGATGGCCTACTACGTGCTCAACGGCACGTCGCTGCGCCACTACGCCGACCAGAGCGCGTATCGCGAGAACCAGTCGGCGATAGCGGAGGTCGACGTAAAGTCCATCGCGCCCTGGGAGGGCGAGCCGAACGGCCTCATGTTCCAGACGTCGACCGGGAACGTCTTTTACGCGAGCGCCGACACGCTCGGCGAGCAGCAGAAGTGGATACAGACGGTCAAGCGCTCGAACGCGACGGCGCCCGAGCCGGTCTCGTGCGCCGGGTACCTCACGAAGCAGGGCCACAAGCGGAAGAGCTGGAAGAAGCGATACTTCATTCTGCGCGGGAACCTCATCGCGTACTTCACGGACTACGACATTGCCAACAGCGCGAAGGGCAAGCCGCTCGCGGAGGTGACTGTCGAAGACGTGCAGAAGTGGGACGGCGAGCCCTTTGGGTTCATGTTCATGACGAGCGAGCAGGTGCCGTACTACGTGTACGCTGACAACGACCGCGAGCGCAACAAGTGGATGAACGCGCTCCGCAAGCTCACGACCGTGGCCGAGGAGCCAACCGTCGAGAAGAAGCGCTGCCCGAACTGTAACGCCGTGCTCACGGGCTCACGCTTCTGCGGCGCCTGCGGTCACAACCTGCGCGGCACGACGATCGGCGGCGATCGTCGGACACAGTCAATGGGCGGCGACGGTATGGACTACTCGCAGGATGACAACGAAATGGACGACGACAATGCGTTTGACGAGTTGGAAGCGCTCTCAGAGGGCGCGCGAACGCTGCTGCTCGCGGTCATGCAGACGCCCGAGGGCGTGGACATTGGCGACCGAGACAGCGCTTTCCCGTCGCGAGTGACGAAGCCCAAGATTGAGCATTTCCCGGTGCAGCAGAAGCTCGAGGTGCAGATCCCAGCGACCCAGGAAGAAGATTTTGAAGAAGATGATGACGATGAAGACCCGCACAAGAAGGTTGTCGAGCCAACAGTGTCGCCGATTGCCAAACCAGCGTCTCCAGTTCACCGCAAAACCCCGCAGTCCATCGATGTTTCTGCTATTGAGGATGACGGTGACATGTCGGATTCTCCTGAATCGTCACCACAAAAGGCTCCATCGCCACCGACTCCTCCAGCGTCGCGCTCAAAGGGCAAGAACGCAAAGAAGCCCGAGCCTGCGCCGCGCGCGACGTTCACGCCGAACTTTGCGATTGTCGACGATGGCGAGACGAAAAACTCGAGCTTCCACTCGTTTGGCGGCGACTCGGATGAGGAAGAATCGAAGGCTGACGAGCCGCAGCCCGTGCCTGTGCCAGCGAGAAAGTCAAGTCGCTCGTCCGGTGTGCTCATGGCGGGCATGGGACGTCGCAAAACGCTCGGTCAGCTCGCTGCCGAGTCAAGCAGCGACGAGGACGAGGACACGAAGCTGCCAACAAAGCCGCCAACCATGGCGTACGCGAAGGGCGAGGAAGAGGACGAATCCAAGCAGGAGGAGGCCCCTGGACGCAAGAGCTCGGCAGACTCGCTGGAGCTCGACATGGGTGGCATTGCGTTAGTGGAAGAGGCGACCTCGGAGCGTCGCGACCCGCGGCCGTCAATCCGCATGAGTGAGCGCGCCGCAAAGAAAGATTTGTACCAGTACATGGAGCGCGAACTGGACTTTGCGCCGCAGTTCATCCCGTCGGCCGATGCGCCCGTGCGCTGCCGCTTCTACAGCTCCATGGCGTACGCGAGCGCGAAGAAGGTGATCATGTTCATCTCGGACTCGGGTCCGCTGGGGCTCTGGCGCCAGGACCTGACAGACCAGACGACGACCACGGACCACAAGTGGGCCATGGTGCGCTACTTCAGCCGCGCGCAGGAGGAAGGCTACGGCATCATCGTGTGCAATCCGTTCTCGAACTCGGTCGTCGTGTACGAAGCAGGCGGCTTTGACCGCGTCGTGCCGATCCCGAACTCATCGACGCCCAAGGAGCACGTGCTCTTCGTCTGGGACCAGTTTGTCTCCAAGTGCAAGGGCCAGGTGTCCATTGTGGCATTCGCTCGCGGCGGTGCGCTCGTCAAGTCGATCCTCGAGACATACGAGACGAGCGCGCGCGAGAAAATCCACCGTGTGGCGTTCATCGAGTCCAAGCACGAGATCGATCCGACCGAAAGCTTTGGTATCCGCGAGTTGCTGGGCAGCCGCTCGATCAACTGGGAGGCCTCGTTCGAGCCGCTCGGAGGCCAGATCGTGGACTCTCAGGCGCGCGTCGGCTGCGTGTGTCTATCGATCGGGTACATGCCTGACAACCGCGTCGAGTCTGATAGCGACCCGAGAACGCTAGAGAAGGCTGAAGACCCCGCGTTTGCGTTTGTTGGTGCGAACCCAGAGCGCTCCGGGATGACTGCGGTGGTACGCCATGTGCGCACGGAGCTCCGCAAGGTGCGCAAGAACGGCAAGACCATCGCTGCGAACAACAACAAGCAGCGCCGCCACTCGAACATTGTAATTTTGGGCGAGACGGACGCGAACGAGTCGAGCGACCTGTCGACTGGCGACGGTGACGAGAAGCCCGGCACCCCATCGACCGACAAGCTGGATAAACCCAACTACTACTTGCCCAAGCCGATCGCAAAGCCTGTCAAGAGCGCGTCCCCGGGAGGCAACAACAGCAGCACGGCCAGTACGGCGGCGTCAAGCGTGTCGAGCCGCGACTCGGGCCGCCTCGCAGTGTCGGACAAGGACTTTGAGCTGATGAAGGTGGTGGGCCAGGGCGGCTTTGGCAAGGTGTTTCTGTGTCGCAAGACGACGGCACCACACAAAGACGAGTGCTACGCGATGAAGGTGCTCAAGAAGCAGCACGTGGTCTCGTCGGGGCTCGTGAACACGACCATGGCCGAGCGCCGCATCCTCACGGAGATCTCGCACCCGTTCATCGTGAAGCTCCACTACGCGTTCCAGAGCCAGAGCAAGCTGTACCTGGTCATGGACTACCTGAGCGGCGGGTCGCTGGCGTTCCACCTGCGCCGGCGCCGAAAGTTCCCCGAGGACTGGGCGCGCTTCTACGCGGCCGAAGTGGGCGCCGCCATGGCGCACCTGCACAGCGTCAACATCATCTACCGCGACGCCAAGCTCGAGAACGTGCTCATGGACCACGAGGGCCATGTGCGCATCACGGACTTTGGGCTGTCGAAGATCGGCGTCTCGGACCTCAAGGGCGCGACGACGTTCTGCGGCACGGCGGCGTACATTGCGCCGGAGCTGCTCAAGGGGAACGCGTACGGCAAGGCGGCCGACTGGTGGTCTTTTGGCATCCTGCTCTACGAGATGATCGGCGGCAAGCCCCCATACTACCACCGCAACCGCGATATCATGTTCCAGACGATCCTCAAGCAGGAGTGGGTCACGTTCTCGCCCAACTTCTCGGACGCCGCGATCTCGCTCATTCGAGGGGTATGTTGTTGTTATATTATTGGAATGTTATATGGAGCTTTGTATGCTAATATCTAATCTTGTGTGTGTCTCTCTATAGCTGCTGACGCGCGACCCGATGCAGCGCCTGGGCAGCGGCCGTGGCGGCGCCGACGAGGTGCTAAACCACCCGTTCTTCGACGAGATCAACTGGCGGGACCTGCTCGAGAAGAAGGTGGCGCCGCCCTTTAACCCGGGCGTGGGCAAGCTCGACACACACTACGCGCCGCGTCACAACAACGAGATCACGGCGCGCGACCGCGAGGCAAGCATGCTCATGCCAGCTGCCGGCACGCGCGGTGCCACCGGCGCCAACGAATTTGACGGCTTCAGCTTTGTCGGCCGGCCCTCGTCGCTCTCCATGTCGGGGGTCTAAGTGCAAGCAACAAGCGACTGATGATGAGGTTTGTGACCCGCAGCGACTGGGATTTGAACGACAGCTGCTGACGTGTTGTGTGAATTTAAAACGATACCATTAGAAAACGTAACGCGGGCGTTCGAGAACGTGCACGCGCGAGAGAGAAACAAACAAGAGAATTGAATTGCCATTGGACATTTGTCTGGACTTGTGTGAATCTAACCGTTGAGAGCCCTTTAGGTGCAGGACGTGGCGAAACACGAGAGCACGCAGTTGTAGAAGACGTGGGACTTTAGCAGCCCCGAGCCGTCGCAGTCACGCACCTCCTCGAACGGGCCAGTGCACACGTGTGAGTCCATGTCCGCCTCGTACCCAGGGTTACACACCAAGGCCTGGCCGTTCTGCTGGATCGCAATGTTCGAGTTGCCGCATGCTGAGCCCCCACAGGGCCCCGAACAGGTGGCCTGGTACGTGCTCTCGGTGTATTTACACCTGCGCGTGAGAATCTGCCACTTGGCCTGGGTCTCAAGATCCAGGATCTGGTTGGGCGTGGCCACGTGGAAACCCAGGTACACGTCCACGACCGAGTTGAAGAACGCCGAGGATGTGGCCGCGAGCTCCAGCGTCTCGCCCGGCCGCAGGACCACGGTTCGTGAGAGCGCGTCCGCCCAGGCGACCCCCGAGCCCAGTACGCGGATCTTGGCAAAGTTGTCGTGCAGCGAGCAACAACCGGAGCAGCTCGTGTACGAGAACGGTTCAGGATCTCCATACAAAGAGCCGATCCGTCCCAAACCCGAGACGCACTCTGGCGCGCCAACGAGCTTAGCGATGATGGGAATATCAAAGCCCGTGATGGGGACCTGGATCGTGTACACACTCGCGAGGTTCTGAGCGAGCGTCTGTGGAATTGTGAACGGCGCAATGGGGCGAATGAGTGGCGTTCCTTGCGCGTACGCTGCGCCATTCGCGTTCTGGACAAAGTAGCTGGCGCCCGAGCGAGAAGCTACGCTATCACGAGATCTACTTGGAAACGCGTATATGAGGTTGCCTTGGATTGTGGTCTGAAGAGCACCGACCGTCATGATCGCCGCTGAATGCGCCACGCGGCGGCCGAAATGGTGGATCTGATTGAACGAGACGTTGGCGTTGCGCGAGTATAGCAGGTGGCTCAGCACGGCGTCCTTGAAGGAATTGCGCTGGTAGCCTCGTCGCGCGAGCACCGCGATGCCACTGGAGCCCACGAACGAGACGTTGTTGTTGACGAGCTGGACGTTGTCGCTCTCGCCTGAGACCATGATCGCATTCCCACGAATCTTCTCAAAGGTACAGTGCTCCACGAGGATGTTTCCAACGGTCTCCATGAAAAGTGCCGCGGCACGAGCCACAGGCCAATGCGAGCCTGGGACCCGCTCGTCTGTAGGGAAATTTAGCAAAGCATAATGTGAGCAATGGCTGTCTGGGAGGCGTATCTTGACACAACTTACAGACATCCGTGTGCAGCAGCTGGGTGCCTGAGAACGTGAGATGTTGGAAGCGCAAATGCGAGGTCGTGGTCTTTGAGTCAGTCTCTAGAAGGGAGGTCGAGGCGTGCGCTGCCTGGACAAACGTGTTCTCACGTGAGCCGCTGACACGCACGAGTTGTCGCAAAACAGGGATTTCCAGTACGCTGTTCTTCATCGATGCGGTCGTCGCTGACGCAGAGTCCAGTGGGATCACGTACAAGAGCTTGGTGGACGCGTCGAAGAACCACTCGCCGGGGGAATCGAGTTCTTCCAGCGCATTCTCGACTCGGAAGACCATTTTCTTTGGAAAATCAGGTCCACTCTCGAAAATGTCGGCTGAGAGTTCAGCGCCACCAGCTCCAAGTGTGAACTCACCCTTGGTAGCGTCAAGAGTTCCCATCGAGTAGAACAAGCTGGCTCCGTCGTCTGTGTTGAAGGTGGTGCTGCTGGAGCGGATCTCGACCACGAGGTCCTGAATTCGCGTCCACGCGCTGGCTTTCGCTGAGAAGAGCAGCGGGTCAAACGCCAGCGTCTTGACGTTGGCTTTGCTGCTAAAGCTCTTGGCTGAAAAGTACGAACAATTGAACTCTCCATGGACTCCTTGGGTCTGTACGAGGCAGTTGGGGAACCCAGCGCGCGGGTACTGGATGTCGTTCACGTACAATGTCGAGAATGTGAACTTTGTATCGGGAAAGGCAGGCGCTGGCAGGAACGGCGAGAGGTCCGCTTGGAAGACCTTAAGGCCGCCTGCAGAGAGCGTCTGAGCTAGTGTCCAGGAGCCAATCGAGCCTACTGGGATGAGAGTCGAGCCTGAGAGCGTCACTTTCTCGCAGCCACGACAGGAGAGTGCGCAGATCTCGACGCAGTCTTCCTCTTTCCGCAAGTCTTTGCCAAAGAGGTGCGTGAACTCGTTGTAGAACTCCTCCGAGTATACTTTGCGCTCGATGTACAGCGCACAGGCGGTCATGCAGCCAGTCACGCATGGCGCGAGCAGCGGATCTGCGTAGCACGTGTGCCCGTGACCGTTGTTCTTGTCCACACATACGCCGCTGATGTCCATGTTCTTGACCATGGGAGGCGCGATAGGCTTGGTCAGCAGCGAGTTGCTCGTGACATTGATGCCCATCTGGAGGAACGGGTTCACTGGCCCTGTCCACGCGATCTTATCGCTCACGCCATTCCACAGCAGCCTCGGTGGCGTCGTTAGCCCAGTGCTGTACGGGAATCTAAGTACTGAGATGGCTGCTACTTCGATCGCTGAGTCGCAGTAGGCCTGGTAGGTCACGGGCGCCTGAATCGAGAGTCCCGAGTCCTCGGGTGCGAACTCGAGCGTGTCAGTGAGCGCGTACCTCCCAGCACGCAGGAAAACGTTGATGGGCGCATTGGCGTTCTCAGGCCACAGTTTCCGAGCCTGGACTTCTTGCTTTGCGCGCGCGATGCTCTGGAACGGCTGCAGAAAGCTCCCATCATTCGCAGCATCGCTACCTGTGGGTGCGACATAGAGGTTCACAGCAGACACTGTTGCAGTTGTGACTGCTGGGATGTTACCACAGCTGATGGATATGATGAGCACGACCTGGAGGCAGCATGCGGTTGTGAGGTGGATGGCGAAAGGGCTTGAACGAGTCCCTGCCGCTCTTTTCGAATGTGATGACTGCATCTGAGCTGTGAAGGCAGGCTGGGCAGGCTTGGAACGAAGAGAGCTGCGAACAAGTGAGTGAGTCGTCATCCTGTGTATTTGTTTTTTTATGGTTTCATTCTCACAGGTGGAGATCGAAACGGCAGACAGCGATTGGCTGGTCTTGGTGAGTGGCCTGTCGCCATTGACTCTGTGATGTTTGTCCCCTGGTGCCACACACCTAGTTGTCGTCGTTCGACTGCGTCTTGGCGAGCGCGAGGATCGTGAAGCGCACTTCGCCTTCGTCGCGCGCCATGAACTCCTGGATTACGCGGCACGCATCCTTTTCAATGGTAACACAGGCACACAAGCAGAGAAGTTAATCTTCAACCTGGTCACCTGATGACACTGGTGGGTGTACGAAGCGATGGATGTTCAGATATTGTACCTTGAGTAGAGTGTCTTGTGTCGTGGGGCCGTGGTTGATCGGGAACTTCTTGCGACCGTCGAGCTCGTACAGGTGACCGTCAACGTGGCTGCATGGTACATATAACAGAGAGTATTAGCATCGTAACGTACTCAGCCGCTATCATACGGATATGTACCTGAAGCAGATGAAGTGCGTGTTGATCGGGTCGTCCACGCTTTCCAGTTGCTGTGGCAAGTTGGGGAAAACAAAACAAGATTACGATGGCTACTTAGATAGTACGAGAGAGTATTGGGGGGAAGACCGCTCAACATACCTCGGACTGGCCCGCGTCCGCCGCACTGCTATGCGTCTCTTCCAGCTATAGAAACATCCATACAATATGTGTGAGAGGGTGGAAAACTCGCGTCAATTGAGCCACTGCATTGAAACAATAAAAGCAGCACACAGACCTCGTTGTCGTGCTCCAGGTAGTCAGCAATCTCCGCTGGGGTCTTGGTCTCCGTTTTGCTAAACATCTTGCCCAAGTAGCTCTCTGGGTCTGGCATCCAAAGGCAATACATATCCCAATCAGTCAGTCAGTCAGTCCTGTGTTGAACATTAGGAAGCATGTTGAGCCACTGCACCGTACCGAGCGCGACGTGCTGGCGCATGTTGCCGATTGCGTGCAGCAGGCCGACGGTGCCGCAGGCGTTGCCGACCGTCTGGTGCATGTAGTAGACAGCGTCGGCCACGACCTGGCCCTCCGCCTGGATCTTCTCTTCCTGCTGCTTGGCGAACGCCTCAGTCTGCACATAACGACACCGCAACAGACACAATAGTCAGTCACCTTAGCCCATATCGGGAGCCGTCATATGAAGTCACCGGCTAGCGAATGGTGACGAGAACGGCAACGTACGTGGGCCTTGATAGGGAAGAGCATGAGCACGCCGAGCACAGGCGAGGGCACCATCTCGAGCGCCCAGTCCTCCGTGCTGAGCACGTCGCAGAAGGAGAAGTGCTGCGTGGGGAAGCCCATCTGCTGCACGTACGTGTTCATGACCGCAGGGTTGGACTCGAGAGGGAACCAGCGCTTGGCGGCGCCGTCGTCACTCATGCTTGCTTTGCTTGTGTGTAGAAGGCTTCAACCCAAAATGCGAGCAGCGAGAAGCAAAATGTGTTTTTTAGTGTGAACTACACTATTTAGTAGCATATCCACGTTAAATTAGGTAAGTGGGTTGAAAAGGGACCTCTATTAGTGTACATTTGGAGCTGCTCACTTGAATTTTTCACAAAGACCACGCTAAAATGGGACGAGATGGGATAAATGTACCTCGTTTAGTGTGCTAATTGCGCTTCAGGTTTAGAAAACTTAGCACTGGGGCTTGGATGACACAGGATCCACCGTCTTCGCTGTGGTAGGCGCTGGGGTCGCTGGCTTCACGGTCGTCGAAGCTGGCACCGGAGTCACGGTGGTCGGAGCTGGCCCCGGCACGACCGTCACGGCCTTGCCGAGCGCGCAGGCGAGCCGCGGCGTGGTCTTGCCGCACACGGCGTGCAGGATGATATTCCACTGGGGCGTGTTCTCGCCCACAAGCGGGTAGTTGACGTCCGTCCACTTGCCGTGTACCTGCTTGTTGGCGTCGAGCTTGAAGTCGCCGAACTTGCCCGACAGGTCGC
>JAASFV010000349.1:0-25438 GCA_023334015.1 Globisporangium paddicum
CGTCCGTTCGATGGACTCTTGCAAGTCGTCGCGAAGCTTATCGAGGCTTGCCGCTTCAGCAGGCTCGAGGTAGCGGATAAGCTTGAAGTCGGTGCAAGGCTCGAAGCCCTGAGCCTTGCGCTTGCCGCGGCGTCGGTTCACGAGGGTCTTCGTACTGGAGCTTGATGTCGCGCTCGTATCCATGCAAAGCGGGAATGGGGGCAGGCAACAACTTAATGGCCACCCCACTTATCCACAGCAATTACAGCAAGGATTTCCTGGATCGGACAGGCAGGCCAACCCCAAGGTCCCAAAGCAAATTTCCCCGAAGGTACTTTCCCACCCAGCGTATAGCCAGGGGTATCGGTGCTTGTGATGGCTCCTCCGGTCGGGTTCGAGGGGTGATGAGCAGGGAGCCGGTCGGGCAGTGGTTCGAGCTGGACAACAAGCCAGCGGGTCAGCGAGCGGTCTGGGTCGAGTTGGTGGGTGGACCTGGGCGGGTCGGCGAGCGTGGGCTTGGCAGGTGGTGAGGAACTTGGCTCGGCGGCGAGACTCAGTGCTGATAACGTGAAAAAGGTTGCTTGTGTGATTGGAGGCAAATGACCGAATGAATTGAACTTAAAGGAGCTCACATGGCCGATTGAGATAGTCTAGGAGGTAGAGAACAGCGATGAACTCTGCGTCCGACGTCCCCTTTCCACTACTTTCTCTCGCAAAGACGCGGAAAGGGGCGTGACATGATATGACACCGTGATAGGACACTCACACATCATGTCATTGGGTTCTCTTGACTATAACCCAGGCTACTGAATTTATCTGACCTGGGTCATGTCCTATCTCATATATATTATTTCATAAGGATTTACAAGCGAAACGATACGGTACCTTAAAGAAATCTTTGACACACCAAATCCAAATTCAGCAAGAAAGATGTGGCGTGCTGGAGGCTCAGCGCCAGCCACGCTCGCGGCCGTGGGCGCCACCGCAGCGGCCCTCGCGGTCGGGCGCCGCTACTTTGCGACCAGTGGACGTCGCGCAACTGCCGTGGTGACGGTCACGCGCCGCCGACCGGCGAACGTCGGTGACCTGCTCGAGAACGTCGAGACGCCCTGTCTCGTCGTCGACCTCGAAGCGGTGCGCACTTCGACATTGCTGGCTGTCATGATGCTGTTTGTGTGTGTGGTATGCTGACAACTGTGTGTGGCTATGTGTGTGTGAAGATGGAGAAGAACTTGGTGGCGCTGCCGCGCTCGTTGAAGGGCGCGACGTCGCACACCGTGGCGATTCGCCCCCACGCCAAGGCCCACAAGTGCGCCGAGATTGGCCACCTGCAGCTCCAGCACTCACGCGTAAGAATTCTACTACTAGCACTCTCTGGTTAGTAAGTAGCTTATGGGAGTGTATTGCGTTATATGTGTATGACTCAGGCGGTGGGGCTCTGCTGCCAGAAAGTGGCGGAGGCCGAGGCCATGTTCGCGGGCGGCGTCAATGACCTGCTGCTCAGCAACGAGGTCTATGGCGCGTCGCGTTACGAGCGCATGGCGCAAATCGCGCGTGACGGTGGCGTCGTGACACTCATCTTCGACCATGAGGAGACGATTCGTCAGGCCGCGGTCGTCGCCGCCGCGTTCGACGTTACGTTCCGTGCGCTCGTGGACGTGAACGTGGGCCAGAACCGCTGCGGTGTCGACACGGTGGACCAGTCACTCGCACTGGCCAAGAAGATCCACGCGACCAAGCACTTGGAGTTGTGCGGCATCCAGGCGTACCACGGCTCGGCGCAGCACATCCGCAGCTACGAGGAGAAGGCCAAGGTGATCACGGCAGTTGCGGACAAGGCCAAGCAAGTGCGTGACGCATTCCGCAGCAACGGACTCAACTGCGACGTCGTCACGGGCGGCGGCACTGGCACGTACCTGCTGGAGGCCCAGAGCGGTGTGTTTACGGAAGTGCAGCCAGGCTCGTACCTGTTCAACGACGCCGACTACGCATGCAACCTGGGCCAGGACGGCCACAAGGTGCGCGAGTGGGAGCAGAGTCTCTTTGTGCTCACGACCGTCATGAGCACGAACGAGAGTGCGCCGCGATCGGTGGTGGACGCCGGCATGAAGGCCGTGTCGCTTGACTCGGGCGTGCCGCTTGTATACTCGTCGATCGACGCGAGTGCGCTACCGCCGCTCGAGTACCAGGGCGGCGGCGATGAGCACGGCATCCTCGTGCCTGCGGCTGCGACCCCCAAGTCTGCGATCCCGATGCCGGCGCTCGGCAAGAAGCTGCTGCTGACGCCCGGCCACTGTGACCCGACGACCAACCTCTACGACTTTGTCGTGGGCTTCCGCAACGGCGCAGTCGAGCACGTCTGGGAGGTCGCGGCACGCGGCCCAGGCAACTGAGGCCCCAGTCCTCATTCAGAGCCATCAAACCAAGTCAAGTGTACATCCATCGATACATTATGCATCTCTTAACGGTGGCTATGATATGCAGCGTTCCTGTTTCTGTAAGCTAACTCGATTGTTGTCGAAAAAAAAATACGAAATAATGAGCGTCGGAGCTCATGTCGCGTGAGTTGCCTCAACCCCTGCGCAGCCATGGAAGACGCCGCTGCCGCCGCTTTCCTCGCCCTTGCGCTTGTCGATGATGAGCGAATTCATCTTGTCGTGGCAGATGGGCCACTTGGAGAAAAACGCGTCCTGCTGCTCCTGACTGACCTTGTGCGGGTACATGTGGAATTTGGCCATGAGGAAACGCTTCATGACCACGTAGTTCTTGCCGTCGACGTCCACGTGGCCCGTGAGCACGACGCCGCTCGACACGTCCTTGCGGATGCGCTCCGACTCCTGGTATGGATGCAGGTCGTCCTGGTCGATGTAGTCGGTCGCCATGATCGCCATGTTGTCCTCGAATCGGCTGTAGAAGAGCGCGTTAGACTCGACGTCTGGCATCGTGCTCGTCTCGCTCTCGTTCCATTGCATGCTCGACACGATGCGCTGGTGCATGAAATTACACCGGATCTGGTCGTACGACTCGCGGATCGTGAGGCAGTCCATAGAGCTCGCCAGCGCCTCGTCCTTGCCGGCGATCTGCTCGTAGATCGCGCCGGCCACCGCAAGCACACCCACGTCCTCGTACTTGGAGATCGCAAAGTTCACACAGTAGTTCTTCCCGAACTTCTCAAACATGTCCGAGTACTGGTACGGCTGATCCACGTTCAGCCCCTGCGCCTTCTGCTCAATGTACTTGAACGTCATGTCCAGCTTCTCCTCGCGCAGCGCCAAGATCGTGCGCCTCCGCTCGTCAAAGTCACGGCCGAGGTGGATGTACGACTCCATAGGAGTCATGAGGGCGAGGCGCTAAATTGCATAAGAGAGAAACAATAAACAGCAAATTAATTACCCTGTAATCATCTCGCAATCGCACGTGCACTGGCTAACGTACCACATCATTCACGGGCGCGAACGAGAGCATGGCCTTGAAGTTGTCCAGGTACACCTGCTGCTGCGACACCATGTCGTTTAGGATCTTCCCATCTTGTGTGCTTTTCGCGACCGCATCCTTCGTATTTTGCTTCCCTGAGCCGCGACCACGCTTCGCCTTGATATGCGTGCGCTGCGGCCGACTCGACTTAGCGCGCGAGAGCAAGTAGTCGTACTGTGCCTCCAGATACTTGGCCTCCTTCTGCAACAGCTCGGCGTCATTCTACAATCAATTAACAAAATCACATCAGCATCCCTTTGACAAATAATAAAACAATCCCATATCAATGTACCTTGTCCTTGAGTTCCGGGTCCGCTTCGTCAAGCTCCTCCGCGTCGTCAACGGCCTCCTCTGCCTCACTATCGTCTTCTGCCGTGAGATCGATCGCCGCCACCGTGGGGTTGGCCCAGTGCTCCATCCCGTGGTGATTCTGGATCATTTGCGACGCCTGCGTCATGAATGCATCCTGCTCCTGCTGGATCTCGTGCTGCAGGCCCCAGAGCTCCTGGTCCTTCAGCAGCGTGCCATCGAGGTCTTCAAAGTCCCCTGGCGCAGGCGAGTTCGCAAAATCGTTCTTGTTGCTTGGACACGAGCTGGGACATGGCGACGACATGACGTCGGCGTCTGTGAGCGAGTCAATATCGAGCAGATCTTGGCCGTTCCTGGGTGACGATGACGACGACGAGCCGGACGTGTGTGTGAACGACGAGTTCATCTTGACCACCTTCTCCATCTCGTTCAAAAACTCTTCGCCATTGACGAGGAACTCTGACAGGTCTGCATCGTCCGCGTGGCCCACGCCAAAGCCCGCCGTAACGTTGAGCGCGTGGTCGCACTCAGCGATCGCGTTGATGCACTCGGCGTTGTTCGGGTCGCAGATGCCCGTGTCCACGATCGACTCGAGCCCGAAGAAGCTGCTGTTGAGCAGGTCGTCCACGCTCGTCGCGGTCGTCGTCGCTGTAGCTTGGGGGGCGGGCACGCTGAACGCCGCGTGGTCGTCCACGAACTGGAGCAGGTCGCACTCGAGCGAAAAGTCGTCGGGGAACGTCGTCGCGGCTGCCATTTTCGCCAGCACCAGAACGCACGTGGAGGGAACAAGAGATGATGAGTTCGTAGGGAGAGAACGACCTTTGTTCTCGAACGAAATGAGAGAGAGGTGTCGCGGGCATTTCAATATTCACTTGCGTCCACTATGTCCCCTGGACAGTGGACGGAAGAGAGGATGAAATAGAATTGGCGAGGGGGGAAAGCATAGTGAAACCAAGTTCAAATACTGGGTGCGTCATTTGCTCCAACTGGATGCCCGAGACCAACACTCATACCAGATTGGAGCATTCTTATGATTGGCTATATTTCATCTTTTTGTAAAATAGAGCTCCTTCATTGGTCCGCAAAATCAGTGCGTAATCAATCTCGAGGCTGGCAAAGTGATTGCTACAGGTGGTGGAGCGAGTGGAAGAGATAAGAGCGTCCACTCATCTCGATATGCATACAAAATGTATGCTAAAAGAAAAGCCACACCCGATATGCGAGAAGATTGCAAAAACAGCTAGAATATCCCAAAAGAAGTCAAGAAATAATATGCAGAAATCAAATATGCGGTTACAGCGTCGACTAAGCGAATCTTAACCAGCCTTAGCGTCAGGACCAGTTTCGCCTCAATTAGTGTAGGACAATCTTTTGGTAGGACGCTGTCATATCTAATAGGACAGACTGTTGGCAGGACATAATTCCAAGTGTGAAAACAGGACATTATCCCATAATGGTTGTGACATAGCGCAAATCAGAGATATGTCTATTTTCGTAGCTTACATTGGAACCAATGAATGAGCCAATCCAATGTAAATTACATTAGTTGGAGAGCGCTGTTGATTTTGGGATGCAAAAGCCACAGTCATATAAAACCACTGATATTTGATTGGTTAACGAGCGACTAGAAATGACCATAAACTATACATGTTTGCTGAAAGTGAACAGGGCCATAGTGAATCCAAGATGTCTGTTAAAATACGGTAAATTTCATGGGAATTTCAGCTGAAGATGGGCAAAATGTTGACGCGACACTTGAACGACACTCGAACACTTGTGATGGAGGCGCAGGAGCTCTTAGGAGACACAGCGCTGCACATGGCGCTGCAGGCGCTGCTGGACGACGTGCATCACGTCCAACCTAAAAAAGCGTCCAGCACCAGCTCCAATGTCAGCGCTGGCGGCGCAGCAGAGCATGCCAGGGACGCGCTCCAACCAATCAAGAGGGCCAAGCGACAGCGGAAAGACCGCGTCCCGACGTACTATCTGCGCAAGGTAGGCGGCGTCGCTCGCTATTGAGTAGCTACTGTCACAAACTTGGCACTTACCTCCGCTGTTGTGTTTGCTATAGAGCGAGAAGATATCGTTGGAGCTGCAGTTGCAGCTGCTCAACGCCCAGGCGGCGACGCTCAAGAGCGAACAGCAGGCTCGTGGCCCGCTAGCCTCGGATACTAGAACACGACAGCTGCGCAACAACGCACTCGAAGGGATCAACCAAGCGCGGAACGAGACGGACGCGCTGCGCGATGCCGTGCAGAGCCAGCAGCTCTCGTTTGCGCGCGTCCAGTCGGCGTTTGGCGCGGCTGTGGTGGGTTGAATTGGTCACTAACCACGTTATTATCACTCTCACTAACACCTGTCAATATATGTGCAGACCGCACGGCATGATGTACCGTTCCAGACATACATTCGTCTTGGCAAAGACTGGGATGAGCGCCACGAGACACTGCTCGCCATGAAAGATTTTAAGATGCAAAGCGCATTGCAGTACATCGCTGAGCGCTCGCAGTGTCTCGATCGGTCCGTGGCGATGGCAGAAACATCGCGATTCATGAGTTCAGTTGGCGACTTCTGTACGCTACGCTTTGACGTGGTCCCATTCGAGGGCATCCATAGCGTCCAGCAGGTCTTTGAAGCGCTGATGTACTACGGCCTCAACATGGAGATCAGCATCTCGGAGATGCTCGGCGACATCACAATCCGGGAGGACGACGGTGTGCGCCAGCAGGGGGGCATTCTCCAGAACCGCTTCGTGTCCAGCGTGCGTGAAGACATCCAGGTCGAGACGAACACAGTCATGATCTGCCAGCTGCATGAAGCCGTCGAGGGCTTTGGAGGCGGACGGGAGTTTGCGACGCTCGTTGCGGACTTTGTCGACGAAGATGAGCTTTTCCCGTTCCAACCATCGACGCGCCTTCGCCACGACGTCACTGCAGCGCTCACGATAACGCTTGAGCCGCGCAAATTTGTGAATGCACTTGGTGAAAAACAGGAAGAGCTCATAGCGGTCATGACTCGCACTGCGCTGCTGCGGCTACACCAAAGCGACCTGCCGATCCCACCGTACGTGATGCTGGAGCTCCGCACTCGAATCGAGGGCTGGTCCGACGCAATGACCAAGACAGTTCGAGGCATCCTTTATCCAGAAGCGTCGCAAACTACCAACCTATACGCACACTCTCAAGTAAATCAACGACTCCTAGAAGCCTAGAGGCGAAATAAACGAAGGTAGGCGATACAGATGTGGTGGTGTGAGCCTAACGCGAATGCTTTTTTTTTTTTTACCAAAACCAATTCGAGATTTCCGACAATTTCACTAGATGATGGCCAGTGTCTCGTCGGCGTCGTACCCGTAACGCAGCTTGTACTGCTCAAAGAGCCGCTCGATCTCACTCACGTACAGCGTGTGGAGAGCTTGGACTTCTTCATGGCTGGGTTCGGAGTTCTGAGTCGTGGGGATGGGTTTGCCGTACACGACGCCAAAGGCTTTGCCTTCGGGTAACTGCTTTGGCATCCAGAGGAAGCGGCCCCAGAAAAGGATGATGGGGATCTTGAGCGTCTTGCGCACGAGCGCCACGACACGCTTCGGAGGCGTCCAGACGCTGCATGAATAAATCGTGGTAGTCACATGCTGGGTCAGTGACCAGTACGCAGAATGGTTGGCTGAAAATGAATGGCGTACGTACTTGTAGAGCCACTTCTCGCCAAAGACGAAGACAGGGACGAGCTCGGCGCCGTGGCGGATCGCCATCTTCACGAACCCGAGGCGGCTCTTGAGCACGATCTTGGTCTGAGTCAACGATCACAGGGTTAATAAAAAAAACAATTAATGAGGAAGTTGCCAGCGTATGAAGAGCTTCAAGTACCTCCTTGGACTTGGGCTCGGTGAGGAAGATCTCGGCCACGCCGCCTGGGTAGACGAGAATGCTCTTGCCGTCCTTGATCACTTTTTCGGCTGTCGATCGGGACGCATCCACGCTTTGCAGCCTAGAGTTATAACACAAGAACACATACATAACACTGTTAACAAATCTTCGAATACAGAGTTGGCGACTCAATATCATTGGGGGACTACGTACCAAAGACCGAGTTCTCGAGCGAGCGGAATCTTGAACACCGCGGTGGCTCCGAGAACTATAAGCGAGATGTACACACAGAACAGATAAGGTTAGCAAGCATCAGAGGTCAATCAATTGAGCTGCGCCGGACGCTTAGTGAGCCGTACGGCGAGCAGTGATGCCTGGGAAGAGCTTCTCCCACGAGCCGCCGAACCAGGCCATGCGCGAGAAGATGATGATACCATGCGGGTGGAAGCCAAATATGAATCGCTTCTTTGAGTCCAGCTCCTGCTCGCGGATGATCTTTATGCTTTTCGCAATAGAGAACCAGACAAAACCAGTGTTAAAAGCACTCGAATACAACCAACCTACTTTGAAAAAATGGGCCCAACCTACCGCAAGAAGCTCGAGCAGAGGCGCCAGAGCGGCGTCTCCCAGAGCCACTGCCACGGGCGACCGTGCGATGTGAATTCGGAGCCGTCCACGAAGTGCGGGATGTAAAGCGCCACGAGGGCCACGACGTAGAGCCCATAGCCGATCTGTAACATTAGCATCATCAGATAACCAAAAGTTCTATAGCACCAACGACTTACAGTGGCACACGTACATGGTAGAGATAGTAGAAGAGCACCGTGACTGGTACGAGCCAGAGGTTGTAGTGGATCATGACGAACAGGAAGGCGTCCACGAGCCACGCCTGCAGCCACTTGGGCACTCGGCTCGAGGCCTCAAAGTACGCCGGCGGCGAGTACTCGAAGGGCTTTGAGCTGGTAGTTGAAGACGCCATCTTGGCTGTGGACCGAGATGATCTGTTGCGAAGTGAGCAGCACAGCACGTGGTCAGGGGCGGAGCGGAGGGCTATCAGTCAGCACTACCAGTCAGTCAATCAGTACTGTACCACTCTTGATAGCATGAAGCATCATCATGATGACGTAGAAACCTCTATTTATGCATGGCTAAATTCGGTGTCGTCATTGTCGCATACTGCCTATATGCATAATGATGCACTACAGAAATGTATGCTGTGTTTGAAAATTGAATCTAAACAACTACTCTGTTCAAGCATATTCTATGTCAGCACAAAAAACATCCATGTCTACTAAATTATAGCTCATCTGATACAGTTAGCCAAATAGTGTAGCCATCTCTGTATATAGGAGACCAACCGTACCACCTACAAACTATAGTGCGACGACGTTTCGCACTCGACCGCCCCCATAGCGACTCGGCACAACACAACCGAAAGACAGAGACAGACTCCCCACAGTCAGCCAGCCCCGTGATGGAGATCCGTACGTCGCCCGAGACGCTGACGTGGCAGGACCGCGAGATCCGCTTCGACGTGTCGTCGGCGGCCATGGACCTGCGCAAGGGCGAGTCGCTCATCGACTCGATCAACTCGGTCGAGGACACCAAGGGCAACAACGGCGACCGCGGGTCGCTCGAGATCACCAACCTGCGGCTGCTCTGGGCGTCGCACAAGTCCGTGCGCACGAACCTCAGCATCGGCTACAGCTGCATCCAGACGATCAAGATCCGCACGGCCACATCCAAGCTGCGCGGCAACACGCAGGCACTGTACGTCATGACCAAGTACGCCAACTCGCGCTTCGAGTTCATCTTCACGAGCCTCGTCAAGGCGAGTCCGCGGCTCTTCACGACGATCCAGGCGGTCTTCCGGTCCTACGAGACCACCAAGCTCTACCGCGAGCTCAAGCTCCGCGGTGCAATCATTAAGGAGAAAGAACTCGCGCTCCTGCCGCACGAGCAGGTCTACACACGCCTCAACGGCGTCTGGAACCTCTCGTCGGACCAGGGCAATCTGGGTACGTTTTTCGTGACCAACGTGCGCATCGTGTGGCACGCCAACCTGGCTGAGAACTTCAACGTGAGCATCCCATACATGCAGATCAACTCGGCGCGCATCCGGAGCTCCAAGTTCGGCCCCGCGCTCGTGATCGAGACGTCAGTGGCCAGCGGTGGGTACATCCTCGGCTTTCGCGTGGACCCGGAGGAGCGCCTCCAGGAACTCTTCAAAGAGATCCAGAGCCTGCATCAGGTCTTCTCGGCCAACCCGATCTACGGCGTGGACTACGAGGTCGAGGACAAGCCCGCGAGCCTGGACGTGGTCAAGCAACCGCGCAAGATGGACGACATCGAGATTGAGGAGGACTACTCGAGCTCCATGGACGCCTTCGCGGCCTACTACGCCGCTGTCAACAAGAACCAGGACCGACCACCCGTGTTCTCCAAGGAACTCGGCCTCGCGATCGAGAGTCTCCCAGATGGCTTCACGATCCAGGATCTTTGGTTCGTCAACTGAGGCGCCGGTACAGAGAGCATACAAGGCCAAAGAAATAGGAGAAATACGAGTTATGGACAATGAAGGCTTTGTTATACAACAGCGAGAAGACCATTTGCTGGCCTCAGGCTGGAATACTTCATACGACAACTGATGGCTTGAGCTGCGAATGCCTGGTACTAAGTAATTGTGGTTTCTTGGTCGCTATCGTATCCATGGACAGAATCCATCAAGGATGATATGTTATCACAGCCTTGATTAGAAAACGAGCCTGAGCGACTACAGATTGTGCAGTGTGTTGAGGCAAAACGTACCGAGAAGAGCGACCCGAACCCCACTACTGCGCCGTACTTGAGCGCCCACTGCAGTGACAGAATGCAACACTCGACTGCGCCCGACGAGCATCTGCATCGGAGTGTCTCTCATGACTACCAGGGTTTGTTTGGAGGTTGCATGACTGGCTGGCGAATTGGAAAGTGGGCTTAAGGTCTCTGTTGATTCGCAAGCCTCGTCGCAGTATGGAGCTTCAATTACCCTCTGGAAATGGTGGCTTGAATTTTTTTGGAGGGGATTTGGGCTTTGATTACCGACTTTTGTAAACCGAAAGTTCGTGACCAAAACAGTTCATGTGTGAGCTTCGCTTGAGCTTCACTGCCAAGGGCACGAGCATCGGCTTTGAGCTGGGCATACCAGGAAGAGCTGGCCGATTGCAATCGGATTCAAGTGCCTGAGCGCTTGGTGCAGCGGTGGGGCCAGGAACTCCACGATGCCAGCTACAGACTGGTTTATTGAACGAAGCTGGGCTCTTTGGCGTACCTTGGCACATCGGTAAGTGATCCACGCTTCATCTACCGCTTCATGCAAATCGCTGCACAAGCCTTCCTCCTCATAAATTCAGCAATCCTCTTCAACATGATTGATTAGCAAGTATCGAATTTGAAAGGGTCACCTCTTCAACTTGATCATCACCCGCCTAATGGATCCGATCTTTCCATCGAAAAGCTCATTTTGCGCACCTGGTGCCATGGGACTCTCGCTAATGCATTGGCCACTGCTGCTGGCTGCGACCCTGAGCTGCACGTTCGCCGCCAGTCTCAGCGCGCTCTCCAAGAGCGTGATCGGCCAGTACGACCGCCGTGCGTTCTACTCAGCGACGCGCACGCCCAAGTCCGTCGATGACCCGATCGTGCAAGCTGCTGCTGAGGTACGCCTTTGCTTGTATATCACCACTGGCTGTTGGAATGAGTCTCGTACACCTAACAGCATCAATCTCATGTGTCCCTAGTTCGCTGTCCACGAGCTCCAGACACTCTCGGACTCGGGCATCTACCACACGCTAGCGCTGCGCGAGGTGCTCGACGCGGCCGCCGAAGTGGGTGACTTCCACTTCATGATTCATCTGCGAGTGGCGCTCGCATCGCCGCATTTTGAGAGCGGGAAGCTTGACGAGGCCTTTGATCTGATCTTCCTCGAAGCGAAACAAGCTCCAGCGGATGGTGGCACGGCTGGAGTGCCCGCCAACTTCACGCGCAGCATCGCGATCGACGAGTTCCCCGTTATGCGAGAGGATGCGATCGAGGAGTTCTGGATCCGCATGGTCGAGGAGCGCCGCATCAGGCGCCAGGCACTCTTCAGTCGGTGGATGGCTGGTGAGGGCGATCCTGGACAGAAGAAGGCCAAGCCCAAGAAGAAGCTCACGCGCGCCGAGCTGCACGCAATGACCACCAAGCAGCTGCGCAAGCTGCTCACAGCCCCAGAGATGTCCCCCGAGCTGCGCGACGTGATCACAAGCATCATCGACGATCGTTGGGAGGTTCTTGTAACCAATGAAGAGCTTCACCACCAACACCAGACGAGTGGCAATGATGTTCGAGTCGAAGACCACGATGAGTTGTAACGAGCGACACGCATGTCAGATAACCTAGGTCCAGGCACTCCCATATATACTGATACTTAAGTATTTACATACTCAAAACTTATCAAACCATAAAACCGATACTATCCGGATAGGTTACAAGCCTTTCAATGTTGAAGAGCTCTTTGCGAGCTCACCCACGGTCTTGAGCATCGTCTTGAACCAGAAGTTGGCCCCACTAGTGACGCTCTGAATGACGTCCAATGGGATCTCCAGCTCTTCATTCGTGCGCAGGCGGCCGAAGAACGCTCGCGTCAGCACAATCTGGTTATCGCTCGGTGATTCAGCACTAGGCTTCTTGGGATAAGCTCTGACTGTGAGCACTGCCGTGATGTCCTGTCTCAACCGCTCGCTGGGTCTGTATGGAAAGAGCTTGTCGTCGTCCACGAAGTTGACCACGATCGCAGCCGAGTCGTCCCCACGTTTTCCTTTCCGAAGTCTGCTGAATAGCGCCGTGTTAGACTCAATTTGAGCTCCCGAGGGCATCGCGCGCACGAATCTCTGGATCGCGACATCTTGGTCGCCACTCTCGTAGTCACCCTCGCGCAGCATGAGCTCGCTCGACGTCTCGGTCCACGTGATCTCCATGTTAAAGTAGAACACGTGCAGAGCCTCGAAGAGCTGGTGGACGCTCGCAAAGCCGTCGAGCGGGAGCACGTCAAAGCCCGAGAAGCAGTGGTCGCCGTTCCGCGCCATGAAACTTGACGAGTGACAGCGCTCCTGTCTAGGGTCGAGGCACGCTAGTTGCTCGCTTATATACCGCTCGGCGTCGTCCAAAGCGCGGTGCTTGAGCTCAGCGAAGGTCGCCACGCGGCCCACTTGGCTGGAGCCCAGATAGATCGTTTTCTCAAATGGCAGCCGCAATGTCGTCTGTAACATGACGACAAGAAGTCCATTATCAGTCATGATTCATCTCAAACTTATGGCTTGACTGTAGACGGAGAGCACGAACTGAGTGGTCGCTGATAGCCGACTCCGCCCTCGCGTGCCGGATCTGATTCTCCCAGATCGTCTGCCGCAACTGCTCGCTCTCCTGCTGCTGTTTCAGTAGCGAGATTGCGCGGCTCGCTGCTGTTACTTGGAGCATTCGCTTGAAGCCGTCGAGTCGTACGACCTCCTTCGCAAGGTGTTCCATCTCATCCTATGTCATAACAACAAAATCACTGGCCTTAGGAGACCTACAACAGGATAATCACGCAGGTGTATGCAAGCGCACCTTCTTCATCGCATACCACGGCTTTCTGACCACAGAGTTCACTTCTACAGCAGTGTTGGGTTCATTAGAGCTCTGTCGCTTGCGGCAGCGCGCAATAGGTGGCGTCTCGAATGCCTTGGACGTGAACAGCTCCTCGTCATCTGAGATGTGTGGACACGGCAGCTTCTCGTCGGCGAGGAGCGTCACGGCGGAGTTGTGTTGCTGCAGCACGCCAGACGTGCCGAGTGGCACCCACTCGCGTGGCGCGATGCGCGTGGTCATCTCTCAGCTCGACTCAACTCGGAGGTGTTCAATTCTGAACTGATTCTGGTCTGAAGAGCTCTTGACATGTGTTCGCTATCGTAGTGGTTTTTGCTAGTTGCGAATGCTGTATAGTGAAATCAGGTCAAGTGCTACAAACCACTCCGAAGGACAAAGGTGTTTATTACGATCTGTGATTGGCTGAAAATGGTTTTTCACGACATCTGATTGGAGGAAAATGTGGAGAATAATCAAGATGGTGATTATGGGTTGCGACCTGTATAAATGAATGCAGAGTGATATATCACATTTCAAAGGTCTTGTATGATGGACACACTTGAAAAGCCAAGTGGGCACTTTCAACAAAGAGCTCCAACCTGAAATGGACACCTCATCCAGTTACATATCTACTCAGCGAATGCTTTCGGTGTGGACAATTCGCGCAAGTGGCGACAGACAATCGCCATGAGCAAGTCGCCGTTGCTGAAGCTCTTGTCCACCTGGATCTCGTCGAGCAGGAGCGTCGAGTTGGGCAGCAGATTGTACCTCGCCACGCGCACCTGGCGCAGCACCACACAGTCCACGCCCGTGGCTTCATCCACCTCTTGAGACACTGTAAATCTGTATAGCATGCACGACGTCTGTCAGCCAATCGATTTCCCAATGCTCAAAGGGATCAACAGCAACAGACTTACATTGCTGAGACCTCCTTGCGAAACCGGTTGCTTGTCCGCTCGGGCGGGTACATCGCATCGCTCTCGATAAAGTCGCTCATGATGGCGCCGCACTCGTTCGTGAGCGTGGCCGCGAGCGTCGCGTTCCAGACTGTGGCGAAGGCTCCTGCCTTGACGTAGCGCACGAGGCCATACTCGGAGCTCGGGCTCAGTTCATGGATAGTCTGCGTGTCGTACTGGATGCCAAAGCGGTGCTCCACCTGGCTCTTGAGCTGCTGGAAGTAGCCCATCACGCCGCTGAAGACCTGCTCGACGCTCGCGAGGTGGATCTTGGCGATGAACATGGTCGAGATGTACGTGAAGTGCTCGTCTGCCGTGACGCTCGAGCCCATGTACGGCATGCTCAGTGACGCGCGGTCCACGTGGTTGCGCGTTAGGCGGTGGGCCATGGCAGGTGCAATCCTCTTACTCGCTTCAAGGGATTCGTTGAGGATCGCGATACGTGTCGTGTCGTCGCAGGATGGCAAGCGGACGTCTGTGTGGATCGCGTCGAATATGTTGCGGCTGTTGGGGTACTCGAGCAGGGGAGATTCAGTGACGCCGCTCTGCAGCGCGGCGTAGTACAGTTGCTGCATCAGCAACTCGCTCTTGAGCTGGCTATTGAGCTTCTGCGACCTAGCTGTCGCGCACTTCTCGAGCGCGGCGGTACAGGCGCTGAAGAGGACGCCATAGGACGGTACACTCGTGCGCCACTTGGTCGTCAGGAGGGTCAGCGTCTTCTCCAACTTGATCGCTTCGGCTCGGAGAGCTCGGACCTCGTCCTAGAAAACAAGTAGAGGCATACAAAGCTAATCGTTGACCTTACACTCTACATAGCGAGCAGTCTGGCAAAGCAATCGTACCGTGCCGCTCAAGGGTCGCTGATTGCGCTCGGTCTGGGCCTGGAGTTGGTCGAAGACGTCGACGCTCGACAACGAGCGTGTGTCCCTGGCCGCGGCAGACACGCGGTTCTCACCCACAGGGTATGGCTGATGCTGGGCCACGTACCGCGGTCGCTTGCGTGGTGTTGTATCGGAGAGCGAGCTGATCTCGGGCGACGAGAGAGTCGATACCGTGGGCACCCACTGCGCCGCACGGGGCGACGTCCACTTGGAGTGGCTGGCGAGCGAGTCCATCGCTGCGTACTTGGCTCTCTGACTGGTTGTTTACTGCGGATGATGCTGATGCACGGGTCAATCAACGAGTGCGTAGGTGAGAAAGAGATGGAGTGAAACTGTAGCGAGCTGCTCAAGTCAGACGCGATCATTTCCGAATCCTGTTGCGTTGTAAGCAAAATAGTAAATATGATAGGCATTTTCGGTATAAAATGAACCGACCTCTATTTATGAAATAATTATGTACTTCCAAATATTATTTATGAAAGGTTTGTTTGACATAGAACGGAGGACGAGGCACGATACGAAAGATTGCTGGCAGCCCCGTGCCGTGACTATCATCACTTTTCTCAGCACACTTGACTGGCGGGCAATCAGTCAGAGCTTTCCAACCAGCGACCGTCATCATGGGCCTACAGTGCTGGATGCTCAAGCATCTAGCTCTCTGTGTGAGCTACTGTAGCAATCAGCTGGGGGTGATGAACCTGCTGAGCACTTGCTGAACAATTTTTGAGCAAGCGGACGCGAGTGCACGCAATACCAGCTGGGCCTGAGGAGGGGGCACGAATCACTCGCTTGCTTCGGGCGAGTCCTGAGAACTCGGGCGCGTGAGAAAGGCTTTTGGTAAGCAAGCATGTGGTCCACTTCAGCCTTGTACGGGCATAAGGAGCTCCAGGTCCTGACGGCCATTCGTCTCAATGCACTGGCATTCGGGCATGAGGAGCTCTAGACTCAGCCCACTCACGGTTGCAATTCACAGCTCGTTGGGATATTTATTAGACACGTGTGGAGGACACTAGCCACTCAGTTAATATAAGGCACATGGTTCACCACCGTTGAGGTCTCGAGCGCTGCGTGGTGCTGGCCCTGGTTCGACGACGAGGCTACTTGCTGGTTGTGCAGGTGCTGGCAGATGCGAGCGATGAACAAGTCGCCATTCGAGAGCACCTGGGCCGTGCAGATCTCGTCGTGGAGCAGCCTCACGTTGGGCAGCACATTGTATCGGATGACCGCCATTTGGCGCAGCAGTACGTAGTTCTGGCCAGTCTGTGGGTCGTGCTGGGGCGTCGCCGTGATCCTAAGCAGCACAAGAACTCATTAGCAAATATCAAGCCATGGCTACGCACTAGCATAAATATAATGTTCGTACATGATGCAGGGTTCGCGCCGTGTCCGGTGCTGGGCATCCGAGGGGAAGCGCTTGTCCGAGTCCACAAAGTCGACGCAGATCGTGAAGCCTGAGGCTAAGAGCTCGGCTGCCACCACCGAGTTGCACGTGGCGCTAAAACCCGCGTCGTTAAAGTACGCGACGCGCGCGTAGTGGCGGATGCCGCCTAGCTGATGGATCGCCTACATATCAAGTAAATGAATAGATACTCATGAATGATTAAATAAATAGATGAATAAATTGATGAACAGCAAGCGACGTACAGTGGTGGTCCGCGAGACGCCAAAGTAGCGCCGCATGTTCTCATTCTCGGCATCGAAGAAATAGCTGAGCGTGGCGCTGTAGACGTGCTCGAGCATCGTGCTCGGGATCTTGACGACCAGCGTCGACGCCACGTACGTGTACTGTGCGTCGGCCGCGACGCTAAATCTGCTACAGGGAAACAAGAGCGAGGCCTCACGTACACTGCACTCCGTGAAGCTGGCTAGCAGGCCCGGGGCGAGTCGCGCCGTGACGTCACACCGGAGCGCCAGCTGTGAGATTCGCAGCCGCGAGTCGACGTCCTTGAGCACGAGCTCCTGGTGCATGGCACGGAAGAGATCGAGGGGCGCGCACTCCTCGGTCAGCGGCGACTCAGTGAATGCGCGCTGCAACGTCGCCAGGTAGAGCTGCTGCTGCAGCAGCTGGACGCGCAGTGCCTTGTTGAGCTGTTCGGACTGTCGAGAACGTGACTTCTCACGCGCAGCCTCGCACGCTTGGAAAAGCACAGGTGGCGGGAAGGCGGCCTCGCGCCAGTCGCTCGTGAGCGAGGTCAGCGATCGCTCGAGCGCATTTACCTCGGACCTGAGCGACAGGATCTCGTCCTACGTAGCAACAGAGCATATGAGACTGTAAGCAAGAGAATATAACCTAGGCTTGGGATTGGGATACGAACCTTGGCGGAGAGCGGCGGTGCCTTGAGCGTCTTGCGGTCTGAGGGCTCGCTGAAGATGTCCTCCTGCGGCACGCGGCGTTCGTGGAGGCCGTCCTTGCGGCGTTTCACGAGTGCATCTTGGAGGTCGAGCACCGTCGCAGGCGAGTGCTGATGCCGACCTCGCTGGGTTGTCATCTGATCGAGTTCTATTCTCGTTGGCTACTGGTGTTTATGTTGGTGATGGCACTCGTGCACGTGATCAAGAAAACCTGGAAAGCCTATAGAGGCTGCTTTTGCGTGTGCGCGCTTGTGGGTTTTCAAGAAGTGCGAGTGAAGAGCTGCTCAGAACGGTGACTTCCTCAATTTGGACCACTGACATCTGATGCACCACTAAGTACTGGCAGAACGTAGTCGATCCTCAGGTCAGAACTTTTAAGTATGTGGGTCCACTACAAAAATGGGCAGTGTACATACGCCCCGATACAAAAAATGAAGCAGCGAAAGGTTGTGTGGGATTTACTGTTTGAAGGGTCAGCATGATCCATGTGAGCGAAAGCTCCAACGAGTAGAAGCTCGAAGTGGAGGCCGAGCAAGCTCACGAGGACGGAAAGAGTCGCGTCCAAGTCTTTGGACCCGGCGACAAGGAGTGCCGCAGCATCAACAGCGGCAACGTTGTCAAGCCGTTCATCGTGGCCGCCTCGGTGGAACGGCAGCATGGAATACCGTGCGGCGTGACATGCGCGGGGAGCAGTGGAAGCCCTCGGCGCCCTCGGACGATGTCGAGAAGTACGAGCTCGTGCCCATCTCGACCGGCAACGACGGCCTCGACATCATCCACGCCATCGTGGCCAAGATGGAGCTCAAGTGCTACGTTGACGAGGTGTTCAACGTGCTCGTGAACCAAGACTCGGAGGCCTACGGCACCAGGATGAAAGCGCTCAACGGCAGCAAGTTCAGCCAGGGCGACGTGCTCTTCCAGCAGCGCTGTAAGCTCGTGGCTGAGGGCCCCGCGACTTCCAAGGCCGGCTCGCGGTACTCGATCGCGTCCCGCGGCGGCGATCCGGCGGAGGACTAGGCGAACGCGCAGTCGAGCCTCATCGCAGTCAAGCTCGCGACCATCGAGCCGCGCTTCAGCCTCAAGTTCAGCCGCAAATACAAACGCATGCAAAAGCTCTGTCTGGCCACGTTTACGCACAAGTACCCGATCCAGGACCGTGTCGTACACATCATCAAGACGCTGCCTAAGCAGGTGCACGACAAGATCGTGCCGCCCGAGGACCACTCGGCGCTGCGCCGTGACCTGGACCACTTGAGTACTTGTGTATCGTTTTACACATTTTTTAATCGCGAAGCGAATAAATCACGACAAAACCGCGTGATTTTTTGAATTGGTACCTCAATACCCACTTGTATCCCAGTTCTAGGTATGGGTGGACGTGGGTATCATCCATTGATGGAGCGGATACCCACATCCACCCATGTAGCTTTTAGCATACACAATGCACGCAACACCACAGAAGCTCCTCAAGACCTCAATACTACAGACACAATCGAAGCTCTTGTATCAATTAGCTCACAGACCTAGGCTACACTTCTCATAGACAGTTTGATATTACCCACACGACTCTAGCATTGTCATCAATAGTACTCACTTACTGGTGGTCCATGAGGTACTGGCACACGAGCGCCACGAAGAGGTCGCCGTTGCTCCAGAGCTGCGTGAGCCGCACCTCCTCGCGCAGGAGCTCGTCGTCCGGGCGCATGCTGTAGCGATTCACGCGTACCTGGCGCAGCAAGACCTGCGGCTGCTGGGTCTCGGGGTCCGTCGTGGGCGTCACGTAGATCATGCAGGACACCTGCCTGCGCGCGGCTTCCGCATCGGGGAACCGGTCGTCGCGGTCCACAAAGTCCAGGACGATCACGCACGCGTCCTCGCTCACCTTTGCGGCAAAGGCCGCGCAGCTGTGGCTCTCAAATGACGTCGGGCTCGTGTACGCGAGCTGGCTGTACTTGCGCAGCTTGGTGGGTTCGTGGATCGGCTATAAGAGCAAGAAGTAGCAACAACAAATAGTGTCGTTAATTGAATGGTCACGAAGAAACTGCCACCAGAGGAGGACAATACGTACGCGGACGCTGTGCTTGACGTCGAATCGGCTCTCCATTTCGCTGTAGACCGTCTCGCAGAAGTGGAGCACGGCGTCGACGACCCGATGAACCGGCACGCGCGGGATGCGCGCGATGAAGATGCTCGAGAGGTACGTGAAGGACGCGTCGGCCGAGATATTGGAGCGTGCAAAGGGCACGGCGCACGATACGGCGCTGATGTGGCTCGCCGTGAACTTGTCCACGAGCGCCGGCGCGAGCCGCAGCGCTGTGTCGTCGCGCACGGCGAGCTGCTCGATGCGCTCGGCGTCCGCCACGTCGCGCAGGTGCAGCTGGGAGTGCATGGCGCTGAAAATGTCGGTGCTCGACGGGTACGCGAAGAGCGGCGACTGCGGCAGCAGGCTCTGGAGCGTCGACATGTGCAGCTGCTGCGCCGTGAGCTGCTCGCTTAGCGCCTTGTGGTGCGCCTCGACCTGCGCGGTGTGCCACTTCTGCTTGGCGGCCTCGTAGGCGCGCGGCCAGAGCCCGCGCTCCGGGATCTTGGTCTGCCACTTACACACGAGGCCCTCAAGCGTCTCCTCGAGCTCCTGGACCTGGGTTCGCAGAGCGCGGATTTCAATCTACAGCAACGTTAATATATAGCACAATCCCAACCAGTTAGAGCTATTTATGTAGACTTTGTCCATCGATTGAAACGGAACGTACAGTGGCCGAGATGGTGTTGCGGCGTCGGGGCTTGGTGGGCTTCTTGAGTGGGGGCTCGGCCAACGAGGCCGCGGCGGCGAATGCCTTTGCGACCGCGACCTTGGGCGTGGCCATGTCCGAGCCGTCGTCGTCGGACTCGTCGCTGTCGCTCAGCGGCGCGGCGCTGCTGGGCTCCATGGGCGGCGATCGCGCGCGCTTGCGCTGGGAAGGAGGCGTCTGGTGCTGCGGCTGCGGCATGGGCGCCACGGACGCGGCCACGAACGACTTGGACGGCGGCATTCTCTATAGGTACTGTGCAGACGTGGACTGGCTGGCTGAGGGAAAGGCCTTCACGCACTGCGGCTCGTAGAGGGAAATCGGATTATGAGCGGCTCATGTGGCGAAGGGTAATCGAGTGATTTTATTTTGCTGGCAGGTGTGATGATCTTCGGGTAATCAGCTTTGGGTAAACAGCGTGGACCCTAATTGAGATAGTATTCCCAGATGTAGAGCTGGGGAGACGCGGTTTGGTAAAAGATACCCAGCATTCATGTGGTCCTGGTATATTATTATTTAACGAAATAGTGCCTTTTTCCGACCAAACATACCGTAAGAAAAGAACATGTTTACATGAATCGAGCTCATCAAAGCACAATCGTGGTAAACACGCCAAGACAGAAGGCGAATAGCTTGATTGTGACTATGGTCTGTATCGCTTTTGTCCTGCGTTCATTGCCGATCACAGCATGTTGAATTGTCAATTGTCAAATCTCAACGGCTTGCTCAAAATGCCAATCTATGCCGTAATTTATTATCGCACAGCAGGAGAGGTATGGGGTTGTACAGTAGCGTTATACACTTATGTTCTAATGAATCGCTGCAAGAATGAGCTTTGATACTTTCGTACCACTATTGGATGAATTACTAGGTTATTCATAACGATGTGGACTAATTATTATTGAATTTGGACTAATTATTCCCGTAAAAAGTCTACTGTTGAGGGTCCATAGGGGTCTGGGGATCCTTTGTTGACCAAACACAAACACTACTGAGTTTCTACCAGAATAGTAGAACTGATAATTTGACCTTTCGTTCGAGACAGAATAATAAACCACTAACAGTTTCTCCATTAAAGGACTAACGAAACTGAGAGACTAACGAAATGAGAAGAAAATTTAAGAGGGCCTTGGACTCGTTTATTTTATTTGGGCGGCGCGAAGACAACATCGTGAACAGCCTATCGAGATGGGTTTGGAATAGTTTTGACGATTAAACTTCAAATACTAGTATGAGATTGTATTTTGAAAGAGGTCTATGAACGACCCACATGACCCACATAAGTCAAATCTTCAACGCAAAACTATAGAAATCGCATTTGATTCACAGCAAAAATAAAATAGCTTGATTTGATAAACAGTTGTTGCGCAGGGTGCTAGAATCTTTAACATACGATCTAAAAGTCGCATCTTCCTGGTCACTCAAAATCAAAGTCTTTTTGATATGACATTGATGTTGAGTGGCCAGAAGAAGGACTAATCGCGGATACGCAATGACTTGACCTAATTTGATGCGAAAGACTCGGGGTGCAGGTTATTTCTCACTTTCATGGCCGCTTAAACGCTGTGCATTTACATTCACTATTATTTTTATTTTCCATATGCAGCTTTTTCAAATCATTATGTGCTCCCAATTTTTTTTTTACTTTTTCGGGCTCATCAAAACTTGTTTGGGCTAAATTCAGCTTTTTAAAATGATTCGTGGCAGACCAAAACGGGTGGACAATCGAATCACGTTTGGTGCTTTCTCTGTACAGTTAGTGAGGAAATCTTGAGTTGACTGTACCGTGCGTGATCACCTCGGCGCAAATCCTCAGCCAGTAGTCAAGCTCATGGCGTCCAGTTTATTGGCTCAGAGACGTCAGTCCAGTGCTCTCTTTCGAGACCGCTCCCGGCGACAAGTGCTGTGTGTGTCAATGCCTGCTACTGTTGATTGCTGTGTGTCGTTGAGCGAAAAAGAAGAAGGGCTTGGCGCTGGCTTGCAATTGATTGCGCTTTTTTCTTTTTCTGAAGACTGGACGTGAACACCTGCCGCGAGAACGTGCTGTGTTCATGGCGAATTTTCAAATCAGAGCCTGTCATCATGTCACTGTGCAGATAATTCTGACCTTTCGTGCACGTTATCTCTCCTTTGAACCAGGTCGATTTGCTTGCCCAACTCCCGATGTGTCGTACGAATGAAAAATTGAGACCCGACAAGCGGATACAGCAGCACTTTGCGACCAGCAGTCTCACTGCTGGGGGCAACGTCGCTGTAAGCCTGCGAGAGCACCTGTGAATGGAGCTCGTGGGGCTGCGTCGGCTATTAATTAGCAGCAATGACGCGCATATCACTTGGACCCAACTGCGCAAATAAATGGGTCCACATGATAAAAACACAGCAGTGCAATTTTTGGGAAATATCAAAACTTCATATGTTTATATGATCTCTTGAAAGTGACAAAACAAGACAGATTTGACAAAAGCTGCCAATTTTCAAGTTTTGTCGTGACAAAACCCGCGTACGGGGGGTTGTGCCAATCCAACTCGGCTTTAGGGTTTGTGTAGAGCTCGCTAGGCGTTAGGGTTTATGTAGTGATTTAAAACGTCTGGGTGAAGTGCACATGGCGAGATTTTCTTAGACGCTCCCATTTTTGCCCACGTTGATTTAAATCAGCTGCGTAGTGTTAACTACACAGCTTTTGTCAAATTGTATCCATTCATATGCAGGTTTTTACCTTTCCCATAACTTCAGTCATTACAAATCACATACCGCGTGCATTTGCTCGCATACTTTAATCAAATCAAAACATTCCGGTACCCTTTTGGTATCACGCATTTGCTAAACAAAAATACCGGTAGTACATTCTGCGTGCAAAGTTGGGCGCCGATCTCGGCGTCCAAGCTCTCAAGGAATGTTTGCGCAGAGTGCGTGAGGTTCGCGCACGGCATTCGTCGGCCCGACCTTGGAGACCGATACCGTTGCACTCACAGGTCGACTAATATCGGGTTAGAGATGGCACACATCCTCGCTTGTCCCTTCTCCCAATCGTCAATTGCCCTAAAATATCGAAATAGAAACGTAGTTACTCGCGTTCTGGTCTGTTAGCACTGCACACCATAAAATTACCAAGTGCTAACATCACAATTAACAAAAGTCTTTTGCTGTGCGCAACTTGTTCGCGTCGTCTCGCGCATTTTCTCTCGCTCTTCCTGCAGCTCTTGAGACTCGCACCTTGCACCACTTCATCTACTGCGAACCGTGCAACAGCGCGCTCGGCACAGACACCTTCGCGAGTGGGCGCAAACTGCGGGCATATGGTCTTCCCTCACGCACCACCTGTTCCTTAAGGTGCAACTTTGGTTGACTCTGCTGCCGCTCCTCTGCTATATTGGCATGTGAGCGCAGCTAGCGAACACCCTCCCTTATAGTGCACAAGATGTTCTGCATCAACCTCATTGCTATTTTTATGCATGCTAACGTGTTCTGCACTGATTAGCTTGTGCGTTCCTGGGGGAATTCCCTTCACTCTGATGGCGGACTTGCACGGGCGCAAGTTCCAGCACGGTCAGTCCCCACGGTCTTCTCGCTCTGCGGTCACTCTCGTCTTCCCACAAACTGCTTTTTGAATCTCTCCCTTATCCACTGTTGCGCTGCCAGCATGGCAATGACTTTGACGGTCACACCAGCGGGGTGTTGGGGCATCATTCGCGCGGCTACACATACGAACGTGCACGTTCGCCCGGATGACAAATTTTCCCGGGATGAGCGAGTGAATTTGTACCGCGTTACCAAGGCAAGAAAATAAACCAATCAGTGACCGAGGAAGGAAATGAAGCCCTTATATTGGTGGGACTACATTTGTATTCCGCACGGCAATTTCGCGCGCAAATCTTACAGTTGTAAGCTCAAAACAGACGAGGTCGCATGCACACACGCAAAACTCGCTCATTCTGCATTTTGCTGCCACGCACAAACCATACATACAGCATGCGCACCAAGTGCGACGTCCTTGACGCTCTTCGCCACCACATAAACGCGCAGTGGCTTGCCGGTACAATATCCCTCGCCACACACTGCGCTACTGGTTCGGCGAAGAAGACAACATCCGTGGCTTTGCTGGGCACGAGTGCTCGAAATCAAGAAAACGAGGTGGCGTCCAGTCGATTCCTTTCGCGGAGCATCTACTGATGTACATGAAGGATCAGCATCGAGAAGAAAAGATAGCTGTATATGCACCTGTACTTTTGTATCAAACAAGTTGTTCCTTACACTCCTATATGTACTCTTTTTTTCTACTGTGGCTGCAGTTGCTATGCACGCGCTCGATGATTATTTTCGTCAAAGCAGACTACCCGCAGTGGCTTCGAACCCACGTCGCAGCGAGCAAGTCGGCTGGCTGCGCATACGAATCTCAACTCCGGTTCATGCAGAGTTTTGCAAAGCGCCATGGTTTGCGCAGTGAACTGTTCATTTCGCATTGGTATGTACATGATTAACTGAATATTTGTTTAAGAGGGCTCGTGCTAATGATTTTGCATACTGTAGCTCCAGCTCCATGTCTAGTCTCACTTGTAGCAGACAGCATCAAGTTTGACTTCAGGGTCCAGCTTTAGGCCCAGCTTCATGCTCTGCTTCATGTTCAGCTTCATATCTAACTTAAAGTCTAGCTTCAAATCGAGCTATAGCGTCAGGTCAAACTTTAGGTCTTGCCTTAGGTTTGGGTTAATGTTTAGTGTTAGTGTTAGGTCAAGCTTTGTAACCGGGCGTTCTCGAGTTACTCAGCACAATACACAGAGTGAGGAAGCGTGTGTTACACGACTTCCACAAGGACTCGTGATAAAAGGATCAGCAGTTCCTGCGATCTAATTGCCTGTTTACAACAGAGCAATGTGGGCAAAAGGGGGAAGGACTTTAACTTGCTTGCGAACAAGGCAAAAGGGAGACTGTTTATTTAGGCCCCGAGGGCGGCCCCGAAAGCGGGCGCAAATTACTAGAGCTTTGTATACTATAGCTAGGCCTAAATAAATGTAGTTTCACTGGCTTTGGAAGCTCAGTGTATCTGATTGGCTATTTATTCGTAATAATAGCCAATGACAAGGCCGCATCGTTGCTGGCCATAATTGTTTATAAAGTACGCATCTGGCCCCTGGTAGGGTGGCCAGTGCGAACCTGTACTAAGTTTGGTCTTAAAGATATTGCACAAACAGTAG